>JBAMBQ010002496.1:0-16411 GCA_037044495.1 Stegana nigrithorax
AAAAAAAAAAATATCGGCTTTTTACTAAATTTAAACGATCACATCGGACGGTTGATTATGCAAATTATGCTGTCGCGCGTTATAATTGTCGCCACTTGAATAAGGCCTGTTATTTTTCGTTTTTACTAAAAGTAGGATAAAAAATGAAATGGGACCCGAAATTCTTTTATAATATCATTAATTCTAAACGTAAGTGTAACACTTTTGCATCTATAATGAAACTCGATAATGTTGAAGGTTTAAATAATTACGACATTCCAAAACTTTATGCAAATTTTTTTCAAAGCAACTATAACTTTAGCTCGCGAAACTTTATACCCAGTTTAAGTGCAGATAATTCATATACAATTAATTATTATTGATGACAGCCTACTCGGCTCCTATTTAAGTTCTATCAAACCATCGTTTTTTGCTGGCCCTGTTAATATTCCAAGTTGTTTATTAAGATACTAAGCAGATACATTAGTTTTTTCCATAAATAAGTTATTTAAATTCTCGTTTGAGACTTCATCGGTCCCGTCGGTGTGAAAGGAATCTTTCTTTTTTCTACTCTATAAAAAAGGGAGTATAATCGATATATCTAATTATCGAGGTAATGGTAAACTATGCGCAATACCAAAACTCTTGGAACAAACAATTACTGATTAAAAAAACGGTCTACTGTATCAAATCTCTCAGAGTTTACTTCTTTTGTTTCTAGTGGTTTTACCTTTGGTCGACAAACGGATGTAATCTACACTGACTTTAGTAAAGCTTTTGATCGTGTCTGCCATTCATTACTCCTAGAAAATCTTACCAAGTTTGGTCTTGTACTATGTATTAAAAGTTATTTATACTCTAGGACCCAAAAAATATAAAATATCTAAAAATATTTTTGTCCATTCTGATATGATTAATGATTTAGGTGTATTGATGAGCGACAAATTTTTCCTTAGTTCTCACATTCTCATGACTACTAATAAAGCTAGAGTTCTTGGCTTTATTAAAAGATGGTCTAAAGAACTTAAAGATCCGTATACCACCAAGCAGCTTTACCTTTCTTTGGTTCGTCCAATTTTAGAATATGCTTCATATAGTTGGAATCCCCAACTCATAACATATTCTCGTTTTTTTTTTTTTTTTAATTTCCCAAAATTATATTGTATTTGTCATTTTAGTTAACTATATAAATTTTTTAGCAGAGTGGGATTAAGTTACTATTAATACAGTTATTTCTAGTAATTGGTTTAATAGTGTTTTATTTCAAGTTGACATCAAACAAGGTCGACTGGTCGTTTTCTTTGTAGTTTCCGTGGTATTTTCAATTCTTATGTTGGTAATATATTTATCTGATTGTTTTGGATGATGGCTTGGTGTCTTCTGCTGGTTTTCTGTATTTCTTCGTCAATCATTAGGATATGCAGGTCTCTGTGTATGTCTTGGTTTGATATGTACCATGGCGCTTTTGCTATTGCTCTTAGAATTTTCTATTGTTGCCTTTGGATAATTGCAGTATTTGATTTTTTCGCCGTTCCCCATAGCTGAATACCATACGTTCATACTGGTTTTATAATTTGGTTGTAGATGAGTAATTTGTTGGAAAGTGTTAATGATGAGTTGTTATTTAGTAGCCAATACAGTTGTTTATATTTAGCTATGATTTGTTCTGTTTTTTTCTTAATGTGATGTGCAAGTCACTTTATTATCCAGATATATGCAAAGATATTTACCTTCTGAGCTTATTGTTATTTCAGTCCCGTTTATTTTGAGGTTTATTGGAGTGAAATTTCTTTTCGTTGTGTACATTACTTGCTGGGTTTTGAGTTAATTTATTTTGATGTTCCAGTATCTAAACCATTCTCTTGTTGTGTCTAAGAATGCATGCAGTTTGTTGGTAGCTATAGGTAAATTTTCATTTGCCCAAATGTGGCAATTATAGTGCCTTCATCATCGGGTACTGGTATGCCTGCTGTTTATAATGTATAGAGTAAAGGCCAAGCACACTGCCTTGAGGAATCTCGGCATTTATTTCTCTTAGCGATGGTACGAGGTACTATCATTGTTTTTTACGAAAAGTTTTCGGTCAGTTATGTAGCTTTTTAGGAGTTGTGGTATGTTTCGGGGCAGTAGTTCATTTAATTTATAAATTAGTCCCTTGTGCCAGACCTTGTCGAAGGCTTTTTCTATGTCTAGGTAAACTCCAACACGAAATTCTTTGAGTCTAAATCTTTGAGTATTTTGTGGGTAACTACGTGTATCTGTTGTATGGTTGAGTGCTTCCGTCTGAAACCAAACTGATGGTCAAGGTTGGCATTGATTTCTTCTATTATAGGTTTAGTTTTTGTAAATAACAGTTTTTCAAATAATTTGCTCATTATAGATAAAAGGCTTATTGGTCTGCGAGTTGATGTTTTAGTGAGATACTTGCCTGGTTTCGGTATCGGTATTATTATGGATATTTTCCAAAGTCTTGGGGAATGACTGGTTCGTAATATCGCATTAAATATATTACGTTTATATTTTTTCTAATCGTCGGCACCTCTTTTAAAATTCTTCCCGTGATCAGGTCATACCCAGGAGACTTGTTTTGTTTAATATCTTTATTTAAGCAAAGATCGATGTCTCTCATTGTTATAGGATTAAATTTTATGTCTCTCTTTGGTCTGCTGTTTATTGAGAGTGTTGTATTGCTTAATTGACCGTCTAAGAAAACATCTTCGTAGTAAGCAGCAGTTGTCGCTTTTTCTATGTTAGTGCGTGGCCAGTTCCCGTAATTTTTCTTAATTGGAGGCACATGTGGCGTTTTATTTAAAAGTTTTTTAATAGTTTTCGTGAATAATTTGTATTAGAGGTTGCCGTCAGGTTTTTTATTTGGTTAGATATTAATGTGTTATCGTTTATCTTTAATTGATTTTTCAATTCTCTTGTAGTTCTGTTCCATCGCGCTTTGTCATCAGGTAAAAGAGTTTGATGCCATGTTTTATGTAGCTTTCTAAATTCTTTTTGTAGCTTTTTTACTTTTGGGCAGTTATTTTCAATAGAGTTTTGTTTTTTATGATTGGATTGAGTATAGTTATTAAAGCGGCTTCTTGAATTATATCATTTAAGTGTGCTATTGCTGTCTCAATGTTTTCATGCGTTTTTAAGGGCATATGAGTTTGTAGTTGCATGTTTATAAACTCTTGAAATGAGTCCCAGTCAGTTTTTTTATTATGTATTTTTGTTTGTCCGTTATTGGCTTTTATGAGTGAATTGTATTTGAGCAAAATTGGAGTGTGGTCTGAGGATAGTTTGTATGCACTTTTTATTTCAAAATGGTTTATCTGAATGTTTTTTACTATACAGAATTCAATCAAGTCTGGCTTTTTGGTTGGATCAGAAGGCCAATAGTTTGTTTGTTCTCCTGTACTGATGTGTTTTCCTTTACATTTTTGTATTGCTTTCAAAAGGTCTTTTCTTGTTTTGTTGCTAATTTTGAAGCCACAGGACAAATGTTTTCCATTCATGTCGCCCGCACATATAAGTCTCTTTCCCAGAGTTTGGAAATAGTTATAGTATAGGTCAGTTGTGACTTTGTGCATTGGTAGACTGTAGATCGCAGATATTGTGAATTCGCCATTATTGTCCCAAAGATGAATATTCGTTTATTGAATGTAGTCTTTTTTAAAGTGAACGATTTCATTAAACTTTATTGTATTTGTAATTATGATTGCTGATCCTGCATGACCTGTGCCGTCGTGATGATCAGTGTTTATTATTTTATAATTCGGAACTTTTATTTTATGTTTTTGCTTCTTGTAAATCAGAGGGATTGTGGCCTGTTTGCATAATTTCATTATTTATGTTTGTAGTATTCGACAATTGTTTGCTAGTGGAGTAGTGACTTTTGCTTTTTTTTCATCGTTATTGTTTTCTAGTACTTTGGCAAAGCTTAGTCCCGGCTATAAATTTGTTCTGATGGATGCAGTTTTTGGTGTTTGCTGTGCCTATGCAGATCTAATAGAATATAGAATATAGATTTCACACCCTTTGTAGTTGGCTGCGTGGCCACCAGAACATAACGAACATTTTACTTGGCTGTCCTCTAGTTGACAATTTAAGGTTTAGGGGCCCCTGCACACTTTACACAAATGGGGTCTATGGTACAATAATTTTTGGTGTGGCGATATTTTTGATATTTTGTTTTTGTTATTACCTTTTTGCCTTAGCTCGAGAAACCATATAGGCAGAGGTTTGTTTGAATTTTTTTGTCTTATATTGTAAATATGTTTGACTTCATGTCCTTTTATATTTACTTCAGTTTTTATTTTTTCTGGGTCATGATTGGGGTACAAATCTCTTAACACGACTTTAAAATTTCTTTCATCTTTTGGCTTGTTTGTGATATTTTTTTTTTTTTTGCGGAGCAATTGTGTTACTGCAGTATAATGTTTTGACTGATTTGACTTCGTAATTGTTCATATATTTTAATGTATAGTTGGGTCAAATGCATTCAGTTAATGCTTGAGTTAACAGATTAATATTCTCAGCCTGATGGACATAGTGGTGGTGGCTTATTAGCCTTTTTTGGTAATTGAAGTGATGTCTGTTGTTTAATGTTTTTTTCTTTATTGGTCGGTGTTGTTGTCTCATAACATATTCTGACCGTATTGAATCTGTTCAAAAACAATTTTTGGTCTTTGCGTTGCGAGGATTAAACTGGAATTCGGCAATTCGTCTTCCCTCATACCACTGCCGCCTAAAATTGATTAATCTTCCTACCTTAGATAGTCGGAGGTCCGTGTTAGGAATTATTTTTCTTCATAACCATATATACGGTAACGCTTATTCTCCTTTTCTCCTTGCGAAAACTAATTTTAACGTGCCCTCGCGTACAACTATATATTATTTACCTATAAACACTGCACGATAATCTTTCTTACTGCATGATCCCTTTTATGTTATGTGTTTGGCTTATAACTCTAACTATCATTTATTTTCTAACATAGCCTCTTCTCACACTTTGAAATCTCTTCTTACTCTTAGATTTAATGAAATAATATAGAATAAGAATTTTATTTTAATTTTTACTTTAATATTTGCAATAATTTTACTTTAGTTTTTTAATTTTGTTAATTAGATTTTGTAATCTTCTAGTACTAATAAATTTTGTTAAGTAGATAAAGCCGCTGTTGACCACTATCGGTCGTAGCTGTGGAACAGACACTAGGTCTGGATTCGTAAGTCCTCTTGTTGGTTAGTGCACTACCACAACGTCTGCGAAAAAAAAACTTGTCAGCTCAACATTTGGTTAGCCCGATAACTACACTAAATTTGAAAGTATTAACTATTGAAAGTGCAACGAATTCACGTGCGAAACTATGGCCCCGCTTTACAAGCATAAGGCCTAATCGTTTTTTGAACGATTGCGTGTGTTAAAAGATTCGATTGCTGAGGAACACTTAATCTCAAAGCCCGAGCAAGCCATTCTTACTAAACTAAAATTAATTGAGCAGTTTAACGTATCATTTAATGCGGCTCAAAATAATTTAGAAGAAATTGATTACAATGAAATCAGCAGTGATTTAAGGAATAAATTTGACAAGTTACGGGCAGACTTAGACACTCGTATGCGGCACTCCACAAATCGTACGCCGAAATGCCGACATGTTCCACAATTTGTGAAGCAACAACTATTCAAAAACCCAAACCGATAATCGTACATAACAATTTACGCCTTACAGAGCTAAAACTGCCTACATTCAGTGGTGGGTACACTGAATAAGCTGACATAATGTCAATGTTTACCACGATGATATATAACAATGCGGATTTAACTAGAGTGGAAAAACGATAACATTTGCGGTCTTGCGAACAGGGTCAAGCGTTGGATGCTATTCGGTCGTTAGACATTTGTGATAAAAATTAGTGTCGCTCTAGAAGGCTTATATTTCAGGCACATATCACTGAGATTTTGGGTCTTCAGAAAGTTTACTCTACATCAGCGATAAAATTAAGGAAATTGTCCGACAAATTGAACGCTAATTTAAGAGCACTCCAGACTATTGGGAAAGCTCAGCCAATTGCTGACTGTATCATCGTTCAGTCTCTGCTTCAAAAGGTTGACAGGGCAACACATGTAAATTGGAGTGAAACTGCACCGTTGCAGTTCCCCACATTCCTTGAAAGTCGGTGCCAGAAACTTGAAAATGTGGAGCACGCTATGGCTGCATACTCGCCTAGTGTTCAGCTTGGCCAAAATTTAAGCAAATCTACTAACAATCGTCGATCATTCATCGCAACTAACTCTAATACTGACGTTTGTTCATTTTGCGATTGCGAGGCCATTCTATAATCAAATGCGAGCAGCTTTCGAAGTTGTCATCTTCGCTTCAAGGAAGCCAAAAGGTTTTCTTTATGCTTGAACTGCTTTCGAAGGGTTTACAAGCTAAGCACTTGTAACAGTCTATACACGTGTCGAGTATGTGATGCCAAGCATCATAGTCTGCTTCACCCTCAACCCGTTCATGTTTCGATTGATGCACAAGTTGTTTCTTCTACTTCCCAAATGTTCTCTGCCGCAAAGTACTCTCTCAGCAATGTCTGTCGCATCTTTTTCCATTCAAAATCTCAGTTCAGATGTTGTGCTTCCTGCTTCTACGCTCATTGTTGTTAAAAATCGATCTGGCACATGGATACTCTGCCGTGCGCCTTTTGATTCGGGATCTTAACTTCACATTATAACGTCTCGCTTAGCTGATCAATTGAAATTGCGTAAGGTCAAGTCTTCAGTGTCTGTAGCTGGTCTTGGAGATGTTAAATTTACAAACGATGGTTACATAATTGACCTTCATTTACAGTCACAAACCTCAGTATATTCTACTTCAATCACAACTCTCATTGCACCAACAATCACTGAAAATCAGCCGAGCTTTAACATCGATATTAAACTTTGGAATGTGCCGGCAAGCATTCGTTTAGCCGACCCTGCATTTTATCGATCACAACAAATTGACTTACTCCTTGACGCCAATTTATTTTACGACTTATTGTGCGTTGGCCAAATTAAATTAGGCGCTGGATCACCACTACTACAAAAAAAGAAACTTGGATGGGTTGCCACTGGTAGCAGCTCACAGTTAACAAGGAATTCAACACTTATATAAAAAGGTTCACATTCTGAGTTAATGCTCAAACCAGTGGCCTGAATTGATGAACTGGTTCGCCGTTTTTGGGAACTCGAAAGCTCAGGCGAGTCCAGCTCCATGTTGTTGTTGTTGGTGAATATGACGTCCACCTACCTTCAAAATCTAGCCTTGAACTCTTGGGTGATTCATATTCCCAAGCATATCGTCGCTTTCTCAACTAAGAGCGCAAACTGATTGCGCATTCCTGAGCTAAAAGGCCAATACTCTGAATTCATTAAAGAATATTTGGAATTAAAGCATAAGCATCCTGTCGAATTAAACTATTAACATTTCCTGCCTCACCATTGCGTATTAAAGGATGATAGTACTATAACTAAACTAGGAGTTGTTATTGTTGGTTCTGCTGCTACGTCTACTAAATTATCACTAAATGAAGACCTCATGGCAGGTCTTACTAAAGAGCCAAAACTTTTTAACACTCTATTTCGGTTCCGCACTTTCCCTGTTGCCTTAACTGGAGACATTGCCAAGATGTATTGAAGCGTTCGAATGTTTCACCCGACAATTATTGGCAATGTATTCTTTGGCGTGATTCACCGCAAGGAAAATTGCAAGTTTTTAAACTTGACACCGTCATTTACGGCACAAAACCTGCTTCCTTCCAATCAGTCCACGTTATGCATCAATTCGCTATCGATGAAGGAAAAGCATTTCCGATTGGATCAGCAATAGTGCTTCGGTATTTTCAAGTTGACGACCTTATTATTGGTGGTAGTACTACACAGGAAGTTCTCGAAATTATGCTACGAAAATGGTGCTCTAATGATCCAGCTGTTCTGCATGGAATTCCTGACAGTGACAAGGAGTCTATTCTTAAATTCAACGACGGCAGCGACATTACGAAAACTCTCGGCCTTGCTTGGGATCCCTTGTTGGATTGCCTTTTGTTTTCGTTTTCTCCTGTTCGGTGCTTGGCCTCACCCTGCAATCGTGTTGTGCTCTCTTCCAATGCTCATTTCTATGATACACTCGGATTGATTGGTCCAGTAATAACAAAATTTAAAATATTTCTGCAGGAAGTCTGGAAAACCAAATTGGAATGGGACGATAGCCTGCCACTCGACTTGAGTACTTCTTGGAAAGATGTAATTTCACTGAACACAACAAATTAAATTCCCCAGGCTTGCGATACTCCCAATTAGCGTCATCGAAATTTATGTATTCAGTGATGCAAGCATGGATGCTTATGAAGCGTACATATACATTGTCTTCAGAGCGCAAGGAAGCACTTATGCACAGCTATTATGTTCGAAAAATCACTGTGGAGTCATGGCCCTGCATATCTCAAAGAAAGCAAGAAAGAATGGCCTGCATATTATGTAAATGTCCAGCCATTACCTGAACTTCGTAAAAGGACAGTACTCGGAGCGTCACAACAACTTGATCTGTCCCAGATGTGCAAATACTCCAATTCGTTTGCAAATATACAGCGGGTGTTTGCCTACGTTTTTAAATTTTGACAACGCATCCGAATTTCAGGACAACGTAAATTGTATACATTGTGGAACGCTACTTCTTCTTCGTTCGATTCAAAGAATACATCTTTCGGAAGACTACAAAGCGTTGCAGCCTGGCGAAAATGTAAAGCCTTCTAGTTCCATTGCATCGCTTCTTCCATTTATTGACAACTTTGGCTTACTGCGCGTCGGTGGGCGTTTAAAAAATTCTGCACTCGACTTTGATTCCCAACATCCGCTTATTAGGCCGAGGTGTTACGCGAGCGATGATTAGTCACTTCCATCAGCGCAATTTACATGCAGGGCCTCGTTCGCTACTTGCACAGATTCGGCTACAGTATTGGCCAATTGGTGGATGCAAGATAGTTTCCAGTGTCGTCAACAAAGGCGCTATGTGTTTTCGAGCCAAACCACGCTTGGTTGAACGCCTAATAGCTGACTTATCAGAAGACCGATTAAATTGTTCATATACATTTATGGTAACAGGCCAGTTAGATTTCACCAATAGGCTCGCCAGTTAAGCAGTATATTAAGAACTTTTCAAGGATTTATCTATGGCAGCATTCCTTAATGCACTAAAGCATTTTATACTAACACGTTCTCGCCCTTCCAGGATTTGGTCCGACAATGCCACCAATTTAACCGGCGTAAAATTGTGAGCTAGCTGAATTAAAAAGATTATTTTTAAGGTCGGATCACCTGGAAAAGGTTCCGAATTTTTACCTTGCTGACGCCATTGATCGGCGCTTTATACTTCCTCGCTCACCACATTTTGGGGGACTTTGGGAGGCTGCTGTTAAAACTGCTACATTTCATTTCTATCGTGAAGTGGGTTCCTCCGTACTCGAGTTTGATGAGCTACGCACACTAATTTGCCATATTAAATTCTCGACTGCTATTTCCCTTTCAGAACATCCAGCTGACATTGAAGTCTTAACTCCGGCGCATTTTTTTGGTGCCTATTTCATTGTATGTTGAGCCCGACATGAACAAGCTCAAAATTAACCGATTGCATCAATATCCAGCTGATTTTCTAGGGACGCTGGCGAGAGATGTACCTAACTCTTCTTCAGGAGCGGTCAAAATGACGCACATCCCAGCCGGGGCTATGCGTCAATGACGTAGTTCTCGTTGAGGACGGGAATTTTCCGCCTCTCAAATGGCCATTGGCTGGAGTTTTGGAACTGATAACTGGCCATATCTATCAGGGTGCACAAAAGTGGGTCGATGTGTTCTGGCTTTGCCTATTTATATCTATCTTTTCTCATCTATCTCTATTCGCTATCTATCCCAATCCTCCGCTCCATCTTAACAAAACCAATGAACATTACAGATCTTAGAATTTTTTACTGCTCTATTTGAATAATGTTAGTATTAGATTTCTTAGCTGATGCCCTTAGTTGTATGACTAGCTGAGTTTAATCATTTGTATATAAATTAGTAGCTTGTTAAAAATGACAATTTTGATTTTTTATTAAGTAGCTAGTAACATTGAATTTATTTATTTACTATGTATTCTTTTTTCTTTGGGCTTTCCAAGGTAGTAAGCTTCCCTATTTATTGAGAACTACGCTCCGTAAATTATAATTTATATTGGTGTTAACACCCTTCTTGTACTATATATGACTTAGTGGGTTTTGAGCTCATTTATTTGAATATTCCAGTTATTAAATCATTCAGTCATTTTGTTTAAGAAGGTTTGCAATTTACTGCAAGCTGTCAGTGGGTTTGTATTAATGCAAAGTGTCATAAGCAAATATGGCTAGCAAAGCTACCTCATCGTCAGGTATTGCAATATCTGTTGTGTATAGCGTATAAAGCAGCGGGCTGATTTGGGGAATACCTGTTTTTATCGCTGTAATTTATTATAGTCGTACTTTGTTTGCTCTCCGCTATTCTTATTAATTTTCTACATATTAACTTGTGTTTGATCACTCAATTGTGCGTTAACATTTGTCTATTTCTATTAATTATCGGTGATGGTATTTGATTTATTCGGTGTTCTCTGGTGAAGTGATTTTATTAAATTTTAATTTCTTCGTAAATAATTCTGTGCTTTTGGTGCTTTGCATTGTTTTGTTTTTGTAAACAAACAGCAAACATCTGATTTGTGCGCGACTATACTGTAATTGTAGCATAGTGAGTGACTGTATCAATTTTCTCGTTCACACTTTCACTTTACTTTTTTAGTACTTTCTTTTGCTTTAATAAAATTTAATTGCATACTTTTTGGCTTCTGTTTCCTTTCAAATCCTTCAGTTAATTTTAAATATTTTAAATTTTTCCTCATCTATTTTTTATTTATATTGTCGTTTTATTTTTATTTATTAAATATTTCTACTATGGCTTGTTGTTACGCGAAGTGTAAGAAGGCACTCGATGTTGCCACCGCTTCGGTATCGTGTTAGATTTGCGACAACCATGCACATGTCGCTTGTGCCGACCTAACTGGTAGAATTGTTGACAACATTGCCAAAAATATTGGTGAAAAGCTTGAAGTTTATGAAAAATCTTTTGATTAGTACAAATGTACTGATTTGTCTCCTAAACGGAAGAAGGCCAAATCTTCTAAAACAAAAGTACCTAGGAAGTACTACAATAGTTATAAGTACTGATGACAGCCCAAATACTCCCAGTTGCTCAAATCAGAATAGGGACCAGGTGTATTCAACTCCTATGTCAGTTTCTTCTCCAGTTGTTTCTTACCCTACTATTGTGCCAACTAAACAGCCTTCTGTCATAATTTCACTTAAGCCTTTAGTTGTCGTTCCTTTCAATAAAGCTATCTTTGTCTTCCGGTTGGCCATTGACACTACGGAATGTGATGTTAACCATTACAATCTAAATGTCCACCCATTTCTAATCCAATTATTAATAAATTTAAGTTTTATTTCTTCCTTTAAAATTATATTTCCAATCTCTTCTAACTGTGAACGCGATCGGACGCAATCGTCCTGTGAATAAAAACCAATTAGAAAACAATAAACGTGCAAAATACATGAGACAGTGACTCAATTTTATCGCATTCTGCGCACAAGTGATTAAATAATCGAAAAACTAATTAAAATTGTAATATTAACAATGCCTAACGCTCACTTAAACGAGCGAAGGCTATCAAACAACATTGGTTATTTCACCATTCATTCAACCAATATCTCTCGTCCCTCTCTGTAAATGAAGAGAAACCGCTATCTTGCTCACCCACCGTAGCGAATCCAATGCCAACAAACTCATTAACTTGGAGCGCGCAATGCGCATCTCCAACAACTCCTCATCCACCGACATCAACGTCATCAGCAACCACTCCAACTCAAAGTGGCTTCACTACAACAATAGCATCATCCGCTTCCACAACAACATCTACCCACACAACAGTTAAAACAATAACATCACCGAAAATCCAGGTAGAAAATGTAAACATTTCAAATAATCATCAAAATAATACAACACAAACAACTAAAAGAAATTGACACACCACAGAAAAAACAACTCAACAGCCAAACCAAAAACAAAAATATAAAAATTTCACAAAAACACAAACAACAATACAAAACTCAGCACAAAAAACTTTACAACAGTACTGGCTCAGCAAACCAACTGAGTCATCGAACAGATTTGAAATATTAGCAGCAGCAGAAGATCAGACCGACAACACAAACAACAAAGAAGCGCACAGTGTCACAGAAATTTAAATAAATACCATCTCAAAAATTAACACACAAAAAATCAATGGCATGCAAACTAAAATCACACAACGGAAAACCCAAATGTGCACTCTGCGGCGGAAATCACACTGCCAATTACAAAGAATGCAAAATTTATGTCACTAAAAATACAACGATTTTCCCACACAACACACAAATCAATGAACCGACAAACAAAATTGAAAACACATCAATACAACCAGGAAAATGCTATGCCCAAATAATCAAACGTACGTACGTGCAGCCCATTTCCGACTCGCCAGAACGCACTACACCATTTATCAACAAAACAAAAATCATCGAAAAAGCACAAGAAAATAAACAAGAGATCATCACACAATCAAATGACAAAAACTATTGAAATAATAACCAGACTTCTTCCAAACCAAACCATTCTAAACAATCAACATGGCCAGTGAACTAAGAATGATAGTCTGAAACGCCAACGGCCTAATCCGCCATATTCTTGACCCTAAACAATTTTTAAAAGATAATCTTATTGACATTGCACTTATACCAGAAACTCAACTAACTAACAAGCATCATACCAAAATACCAAAAAAAAATTTTTTTTTTTTTATAAAGTGTAGTTTTTCTATATTACGATTGCTGCTTCTCCGTTGCGTCCGATCCGTCTGGGTGATTTTTGTTAATATTTCGTAACCATAAAAAAAACAATATAAAATACACAGAACTAAAAATCAATAATTGAAGTATATGACACCATCGGGCCTATCAACATATCTGCACTTTACAGTCCACCAAATAATAAAATATCTACTGACCAATACCTACAGTATTTTAAAAATCTTGGACCCAGATTCCTTGCCGCAGGCGATTTTAAAGCAAAAAATACAATATGGAGATCAAGAACCACTACTAACCAAAAACCTGCCTACAAATCTTAACTGCAACCTCCAAATCAAATTACTCACTATAGAAAGCAACCAAGTCACTAATAGCAAAAACTCCGCACCAACCTCCACTGAGGAAATCCAACGACACATGGGCAAGAACCGATTCCGAAAAAGCAGATATCCTAGCAGATAATAGGTATAATAATCACTACCCAACAAAGCAATAAACCTTCTTTGCGAACTGTTAACTGCATATTAAAAACTCAACACACTCCACAACTCTGAAAAATAGCAGAAATAATTGCAATACATAAACCAGGTAAAGATCCTACTCGACCAACATCTTACAGACCCATTAGCCTACTACTAATTTTAAAAATATTTGAAAAATTACTTTATGACAGAATCCAACCAATATTAGATTAAAAAAAAAGCAATCACAGATCACCAATTTGGATTCCGATAAAGCCACTCAACAATACAACAAGTTCATAGAGTTACCCAAAAAATACTATCTAGATCAGATAATAAGAATTACTTTGAGAGAATTTTCTTAGACGTGGAAAAAGCATTCGACAAAGTTTGGCACGAAGGCCTACTACACAAACTGCAAAATGTGTTACCCCAACCTCTGCACAGAATAGTAAAAAGCAACATAACTGGACGATACTTCTATGTTAAATAAAAAGACAGCCAATCATCGTTAAGACAAATAAAAGCTAGTATACCGCAAGGTACAGTGCTAGGACCACTGCTAGAGAACACATACACAGCCCACATAACAATACCCATACAAAAAGCAGCGATGATTACAACATTCGCAGACGAAACTGTACTTCTCCACTCACATAAAAACTTGACAACAGCGATACTAGATATGCAGTCCTTAATAAACAAAAAGTCCTTATGGATTGATAATTGGAAAATCAAGATTAACGAACAAAAAACAATCCAAGTTATGTACACTTCAAGAACGAAGTATCACCCACAAGCTCTACAAATCAATTGTTGATTGTTTAAGCAGCCCTGTCGAAAAAGTAGCAAAATACTTGGGAATGCATATTGACAACAAGCTAACTTGGAAATTTCGTATCCAAAAGAAACGTGACCAAGTTAAATTTGAATTTAGACAACTTTATTGGCTTCTCTCAAAAAATTCCACACTCTCTACAGACAACAAATTACTGATTTACAAGACAGTCATAAAGCCAGTTTGGACGTACGGTATACAAGTATGGGGCACTGCAAAGCAGACAAACAAAGATCTTATACAAAGGCAACAGTCCAAAATTTTAATAACACTTACCAACGCAGAATGGTATATCAGAAACTGAGACATCCATCGGTGATCGACGAAGTGACGAAAAAAATTAGAAGCCACCAAGCAAAGTTAGCATTCACACAAACAAAGACATAAACAACCTTCCGATTGTCGAACTAACGGAAACAAGTAGGCTAAAAAGGACAAGACAATAATAAAATGAATTAATAAAAAGATGTCATGGGCTGGACGATCATTTCGTTGTAGGCGTGTGTTTCAGTTTGTCCTTTATGCTTGATTTGTGTCTTCTTGGCTTCTATGTGCTTTTTCCAAGTGAGGCGTTTATCGAGGTGAATACCGAGGTATGTCACGTCGTTGTATTGCGGAATGACTGTGTTGTTTAGCCTGATGGCAGGGCAAGTTTCTTGGTTTAGGGTGAAAGTTACATGTCTGCATTTCTCTTCCTTGACTTTAATGCGCCAATTTGCTAACCAAACTTCAACGTTTACTAAGTATACTTCAAGCTCCCTTAATGCTTTGAGGGGGCTTCGAGAGCGGCCAATTATCGCTGTGTCGTCCGCGAATATTGAAAGCATTAGCGATGGGGAAGTAGGAATATCCGATGTGAATAGAAGATAGAGGATCGGGCCCAGTACGCTCCCTTGGGGTACACCGGCCTGTATGGGGAACTCGCGAGTTATATGATCATTGTGTCTTACAGAAAAAACTCTATCTTTTAAATAAGAGTTGAGGACTCTGAGCGTGTTCTGAGGCAATAGTAGACTAATTTTGTAGTTAAGGCCATCATGCCAAACCCGATCCAATGCCTGAGCGACGTCTAGAAATACTGCTGAGCAATATTCTCGGCGTTCGAATGCGGTCCTGACTTTGTTTGTAATGCGATTGACTTGCTCGATAGTGCCATGACTTGCTCGAAAACCGAACTGGTGGTTAGGAATTATGTTATTCGAATGTAGGTGATGAGATATTTTTTGTACAAATAATTTCTCGAATATTTTTGATAGCACGGCAACAAACTGAAAGGCCTGTGCGATTGTGGTAAAGTTATGTTCTTTCCTGGTTTAGGAATCATAATAATAAGTGATTTTTTTCAGTTTTTGGGAAAGTACCCAGTAGAAAGAATAGTGTTAAAAAGGTTCTTCAGGAATCCGAGAGCGCAGTTCGGAAAATCAAATATCAGTTTTGGTGAGATAAGCTCATGTCCAGGCGATTTATTTATTTTTATTTTTGTTCTGACTAACTCTTTCAATTCGCGCAACCGTATTTTTATTTGAGACGTTGAGGGTAATCTAAAGCCAATTTGCCCTGGAAGCTCAATTTCGTTTGTTGGAGCGTTTGACTGAAACACTTTACTTAGGTGCTTGGCAAAAGTGCTGGCTTTCTCCTTGTCAGGCCGAGCCCAGCCCCCCGCAGGATTTTTAATTGGTAAATCGGCTTCTATCGGATGTTTCATTGATTTTTGCGCTTTCCATAATGAGTATTTATAATTTTTAGGAGACAAACTTTCCATAAAGCGTTGTTGTGCCAGGTTTTCTTCCCGCCTTAGAGCTAGTTCTAGGTTCCTTTTGGCAACCATGAAGCGTTGTTTAGAAATAGGTGATCTTACTTGCTGGAACTCTCGTCGAATACGTCTTTTTTCAGCCAGAAGTATGCTGATTTCAGTATAAGAAGCGATTCTGTGCTTCCTTGGTTTAGGTACAGCAGTAGGAGTAGTAATTTTAGCAGCTGAAGTAATTAGAGAATTGAATCTGTCAACTGCGGCATCAACATTTTCTTCGGAACATGAAGTCGGTAGAACTGATAAGTATGAACTTATGTATTTTCTGTAGTTCCACAAATTCGTTTTTAGCGATATGAGTTTGTATGGTGTCGTAATTGTCTGCTGGCTTTCCAGTAAGTTGAAGAACACTGGTGAGTGGTCAGATGAAAGATCTGCAGTAGCTAT
>JBAMBQ010002501.1:0-18486 GCA_037044495.1 Stegana nigrithorax
AATATCCATTTACTGTAAAATTTAGACTAGTATTAAGTACAAAAATTTAATATTCTAGTCCGAAAAAATTAATACTTGATGAAGTTTATCAATACCACGGTACTGACAAGAAAATTTATGACATACCTTTTCAAAAATTGAGTTCTAAAATGACACAAACTCTTGGCACTATTTCATCCACTCAATGCTTGTAAACATTATCCATGTAAGGTACTTTCAACGTGGTTTACTAGCGGTTTCATAAAACTTAAGGTAGACGTCGCTCGAGTCATACAAATTCAAATTCAAAAATTCTTTAAAAATTGAAGACAAAAGTAATTGGACTGGAATTCAATGTTAACTTGATATATTAAACAAAAAGTCTGTCAATTTTTTTCAGTTTGATCATAAACATTAGAATTTATGAGGTAATTAGTTTAAATCATTTACTGTGACAAAAAAAAATACACAATTTACAGGTAAATTCTAGAAGTGGACACGACACGGTACTGACATATAAGTGATATATTATAAGTTTCCTCTGAGTAGCAAGGTATATTATATAAAAATAATGTTGAAATATGTAATTAATTATCCAATTAACACAAAACTTTCATTAATAAATTATTAATTAATGACCAGTGAGAACAAACAATACAGGACATGAAAAATCACAGTTAGAACGGAATCACCCATATACGTCCTTTAGGCAGGTGCATCAATCGAGCGTTTTTAGAAGGGCGGCTGCTTCCGAAACATCTCTGTTGAACAAAGACCTTCTATCTGCGAGCATAGGAACAATCGAGACCACAGGAGACGCAAGGCAAAGAGTCACAGAAACACAAAAAAAGTCACACGGAAGATCAAAGATGCCTCTGAAGTGGCCATGGCTAAGGCGACGAGACGAGGAAACCAGCAACCGAAGATGCTTCGAAGCCAGAAGGAAGTTCCAGAGAGCAGCCAAAAGATTCTGCAGGGGAGGCGTAGAGCTAAAGGTAATGACTCACTGGCAAAATATCTTCAGTGAATGAAGGCAACGGCTGAAAAAAGAAATCAATCGCAACAAGGACAACTGCTTCAACGACCTATGTACAAAACCGGATGCCGATCCATGGGGATCAGTATATAAACTGGTGATGTGTAAGGCCAGGTTATTCCGCAAGACACTCTTCCCGGAACAATCGATACTAAGTTCCGAGACACCACGATTCACGCAGGGGGGAAGAGCTTCTGGATATAGTGGGTACATTAAAGAGCGACAAGCATGCAATGCAGTTTCCGCAAAAGATGATCCACTATTAATGCAATACATAATATGAAGGAAATGGCATCGGAGGCGATAGCCGGTGCCCGCTGAAGAAAGGGTATAAAAGAGTACCTAACGTAAGATGGGGTGCTACACCTACAACTTCCAATGGGAGCCAAATTAATAGGATTCTCATATGACATTGCGCTGACGGTCGTTGGCAAGCACATAAAAGAGGTCGAAAGGATTGCCAATGACACAATAGAGACCACTGACTCAGGAGCACCTCGTTGAGCAAAAAACGGAATCGGCGCTTATTAGTTCAATGAAAAAGGTAGAAACTAGCACTGGAGTCGCGACAACGTTAGAAGCGTGAAGGAGGGGTAGACACCGGAAGAAATAAGTTAACACTATGGCAGGGCAGTTGGGACCAAACCAGTAAGGGCAGATGGATTCACCGACTGATCACGGACATTAAGATTTGGATAAGATAAGACATGGTCAGTTAGATTATCACATGATACAAATACTGACCGGACATGGATGTTTTAAGTTGTATATTCACCGATTTAAACATTCAGATGATCGCTTTTGCTGGTACTGTGACGGAAATATTCCGGGGTATGCGGAATACGGACGCGGAGGCAGGTCTTAACCTCACAACAAATTTTCTAAAGAAATGGCGCGGATGTTAGTATCTGGTGTAACCTCGGCCATAGGAAGGGCAATGTATTTTACTACTTCGAACTTAGCCAAAGGTTTCCATCAAATATTAATTTAGGAAGAAGATCATAGAAAAACAGCCTTTTGGATTGAAAAATAGAAAGAATGATGAATTCCCTTTAGGAATTGTATTAATAAAATGTGTAATGTCTATATGGATGACATACAAGTCTACAGTACTTCTTTGCAAGAACACATTGATAACTTAAACAAGACTTTTAATAAATTAACGTATCTATTTTGGTGCAGTCGCAAAAAAGTTATAAATTTGTGAAAGTTTCAAAATATACATTGAATACTGCTACTTTTGAAGAGCTGAGCAACGTTACCACCGAAGTGAAGGCGATTCTAAGCTATCATAGATCCAAATGATCTATAACCCTTGACACCAGAGCATTTTCTTGTTGGCGACGCACTGCGAACAATTGCAGAATACCCGCTTGCCGCCGATGACATCACAAGACTGGTGCGCTGGAGGCTGATCAGCGCAATTAAGCAATATTTCTGGTCGCTCGAATACCTGCACGAGCTGCAAGCACGACGCAAGTGGACAAAGACATCACATAATATTTCTGTTAGTGACATGGTGCTGGTACATGAAGACAATATGCCACCACAACGCTGGATGTTGGGCCGCATTACTTTTCACTTCATACCAAGTGGCCAAGAGACGGTGCATCATGTCAACGGAACTGCATTAGACTACTACTAAGCGATGGCTACAGCAGTAACGCTAGCCGAGGCTTATTTTTCCCTTTTCGTCGGATGCCAACGACTTGGGAGTGCTCACGCTGGAGCCAGAAATATGTGACGGGTCTTTTCAAGTTATCAATAGTCAATCGATATGAACAGATCCTGGCAGTAAAACATGAAGTACGGCGACGATGGTCCAAGCAGTAGTTGACTTTGCTAAAACAACGCTTGAAATGTGCTACAAGATGTAATAACGTGCAAGTCGGGACATAACAGGTAGTTCGTAGGCTAGCAAAGAAAACTTTTTTTTTTTGATAGAATTTGATTTTACGATTTATCTTTTGTCACAAAATAGGCCTCTTCATTCGAGCGAAATTTCTTGAGCATTTTTTTGAAGTCTGCGAACAGCCAACAGACGCTGGCAGCCAAATCTGGTGAATACTGTGGATGTAAAAGCAATTCGAAGTTGAACTCATGCAGTTTTTCAACTGTTTTGATTGACTTTTGACACGTCAACAGTGAGCAAACGCGCAACCATCTTGCACACATCTTCTTCACCTCAATATAGGGTGTATAGCACTTTTTGAAACGCCTATAATTTCACCTAGCTCACGCATCTTCAGCCGGCGATCATCCAATACCATTTTGCGGATTTTCTTGACCGTTTCTGGTATTTCCGTCTCATTTGGACGTCCACTGCGTTCTGCATCATCGGTGTCTCTACGATCATGTTTGAAGTCAGCCAACCAACATTATATTATTTTTTCTGATAGAACGGAGTCCTTATAACACTTTTCAAGACATTGCTTCTATTGAACGGTATTTTTTCGCATCAAAAAGCAGTGTAAAATTAAAGTACGAAATTGTTTTTGATCCATTGTTTTGAAAATCACAAAAGTAGTGTTACTCTACGCACAAAAACTCACAAACTTCTGAGTGGAATATTATGAAATTTTATCAGCTTTCTTTTGAAGATTAGGGCTAACTAAAAATCATATGCATTTGATACTTGTAGCGCCATCTATGTGTCAGCCTACGAACTTTTCAATCCACTTGTTAAACTCTTATCTCTGAGGTAAGTGCACCGACGAGTCGGTGACGCCTGGGACGTGTGATTCAAAATCACACTGATCACGATGGACTAGTCAGAGTGGTCACCCTCAAAACGAAGTCTGGTCTTTTAAAATGTAGTGTGCATAAAATATGCTCGTTACCCTTGGAGAAGGATTCATCATATCTTGTTGGTAGGAGATTTCAAGGCGGGGAGAATGTTTGGGCCTTTATTTTATGTGGTTTTAGTATTGTACATTTGCTGTAAGAATTGAATGGAATTGAATTGTAATTAACTCTTAGTGAAGAGAGAGTATAATGTTTTAGAAGATCTTTTATACGCTCTCAGTCTTAAGTCTCTGTTGTTATCTGAGCTTCAGTTTCTGTTGTTATCTTGAATTGGACAACAAGGTAAGATAGATGAAAGAATGAAATGAATAAATTAGTATAAACTTGTAAGGCTAGCGAGCACGATATGCTAATTTTAGTTCGGAGTATTTTTTACATCATGTGGTTATGAAATTTAATTTGCGAGCGGCAGCTAACACCGCCACTGTTAGATTCAATCAAATACAGTTCGATAAGTGTAAATTTCTATCAAAACAAAAACAACAAACGAAGCGACTTTGTTGTAGGCGTAGTTCTCCAACAAAACGGTCACCTAATTTGATGCAGTATACATAATGGGCGATAATTCATCTACTTATAATAAGGCTGACAAAGATCTATAAAGCACAATGCACGCAAGTAGAAAATCTCAATAATCAATTCTAATTCGTAAAAAAATGTTGTTCCCCTTCGATTTCGGATTATCAGGATTCGATTGTATAATAATTCTCCTTAATAATTTCATTGCATGTGTAATTTTGATGGTTTGCACGAAGTATGAGTACGATTGCCGAATATTACAAGAAGAATGTGTGATAAAAAGTAAAGCGGACACCACCTACAAACACGATTGAGTATAAAAGTGACTCGACATAGTATTAGAAAAATGCTCATGACTAAGTAACTGAATATATAAAATAATATGAAGTGGCGATGTCACCGCAACTGCTTTTCAAGCGAGTATACTTAGAGTCACAAAAACTGGCACTCGTGCAGTTCTTTGGTCCAGATACTTGCCAAGATATTTAACTGCTGTGCTTATTGTTATTTCGTTCGCATTTATTTTGATGTTTATACCCTGTCCCAAAAAATGGTAAACGGTATATTAAAGTTGTGTAAATATATGTCACAGGCTGAAGGAAGCGTGGCAGACCCCATAAAATACATATATTCTTGATCAGCATTGAAAGAAGAGTCGATCTAGCAATGTCCGTCTGTCTATCTGCCTGTCCGTCTGTAGTAGCGGGCCAAGCACACTGCCTTGAGGAATCCCTGCATTTATTTCTCTTAATGATGAGGTACTATCATTGTGTCTTACGAAAAATTTTCTTTCAGGTATTTTATAAGTTCATTTCAGTTTAGTTCATTTATTTTATAAATCAGTCCTAGTCCCAGACCACACCTTGTCGAAGGCTTTTTCTATGTTTAGGTAAACTCTAACGTAATATTTTTTTTTAATCTAAATCGCTGGGTATTTTGTGGGTAACTCTTTGTTTCTGTTGTATGGTTGAGTGCTTCTGTCTGAATACAAACTGATGTTCTGGTATGACTTTGATTTCTTTTAGTATGTTTGTAATTTTTTTAAATAACAGGTTTTCAAATAATTTACTCATTACAGGTAAAGGTCTTATTGGTCTGTGAGATGATGTGTTTGCCTGGTTTTGGTATCGGTATTATTGTGGACATTTTTCAGTCTTGGGAAATGATTGGTTCTTAATTTTACATTAAAGATGCTAGGTAAGTATTGTTTTCCAATTGTCGGCAGCTCTTTTAATATTCTACCCGTGATCTGGTCATACCCAGGGACATTGTTTTGTTTAATATCCTTAGTTATGCACTGATCGATGTCTTTTATTGTTATAGAATTAAGTTTTAAGTATCTTATTGGTCTGCTGCTTATTGGTAGTGTAGTATCGCTTAATTTGCCGTCTGAGAGAACATCTTTAAAGTAATCAGCTAGCGTTGACGCTTTTTCTATGTTAGTGCGCGCTCAGTTCTCCTAATGTTTCTAAAGTTTTTTATTTGGTTAGATATTAATGTGTTATTGTTTATTTTTAGTTGATTTTTTAATTCTCTTGTTGTTCTGTTTCATCGCGCTTTATTATCAGGAAAAAGTGTTTGTTGCCATCTTTCCACATTCTTTTAGAAATTTTTTACTTTTGGGCAGTTATTTTATAGAGTCTTGTTTTTTTATGATTGGGCAGCTAAAGCTGCTTCTTGGATTATGTGTAATGTTTTCATGCGTTTTTAAGGGAACTTTTTGTTTGTAGTTGAATATTTATAAACTCTCGGAATGAGTCGCAGTCACTTTTTTTTGTTTGTCCGTGGCTTTTGTCAGTGAATTGCATTTGAGCAAAATTGAGGATAGTTCATATGCACTTTTAATGTCAACATTGTTTATGTAAAAGTATTTCACTAAGCGGAAGATAATTAGGACTGGCTTTTTTGTTGGATCAGAAGGCCAATATGTTGGTTCGTCTGTAGTGGTGTGTTTTCCTTTACATTTTCGTATTGTTTTTAACAGGTCTTTTCCTTTTTTGTTGCTAAATTTGGAGCCCCAGGTTGTGTGTTTTGCATTAAAGTTTCCTGCACATATAAATCTCTTTCCCAGAGTTTTGTAGTAGTTATTGTATTGGTCAGCTGTGACTTTGTACTTTGGTGGACTGAAGAGAAATGGTAAATTCTCCATTATTGATCTAAAGATGAATATGCGTTGAGTGTAGTCTTTTTTTAAATCGACGCTTTCATTAAACTTTATTGTATTTTTAATTATGATTGCTGATCCTAAATAACCTGTTCCGTCGGAATGGTCGATGTTTATTATTTTATAGTTTGTAATTGTTTTCTATGTTTTTGCATTAGGTATATTTCTGAGATTAGTGCTACGTCTATATTGTTATCGTCTAGAAACTAGTTTAAGTTATTTTTGAGGTTTAATTCAAGTTCGCGTTTGAATAAATCATTCGCATTCCATATAGAAACATTCAAACTACTGTCCATTTTATTTACCTAGGGTGGCTACTAATATGTTTATCGTAGTCATCATATTTGATATTTGATGTAATAATTGTTTCATCATGTCTTTAAATTTTTTTAGTTCGTGGAGATTGTGGTGTGTTTGCATTAGGTTGTTATTTATATTTTGTTTTTTCTTCATCGTTATTGTTTTTTAATACTTTGGCATAGCTTAGTTTCGGCTGTACATTTTTGCTGCTGGATGCAACAATTTTTTGTTCAACTTTTTTATATATTTCACACTCTTTGTAGTTGGCTGTGTGGCCACCAAACATAACGCACATTTTACTTGGTTGCTAGTTCGCAATCTAAGGTGAGGGTGCAATATAGATTTTTGTGTGTAGAAAGCACTTGATGTTGTATATATCTTTATTCTTTTCTTTTTGCCTTAGCTCAACAAACCATATAATTGGCAGAGGTTTGTTTGAATTCTTTTGTTTTATGTTGTAGATATATCTAATTTCGTATCCTAGTAAATTTAGTTCAGCTTTTATTTCTTTGGGGTCATGATTGGGGTGCAAATCTCATAACAAGACTTTAAAATTTCTTTCATCTTCAGGTTTGTATGTATAGAATTTCTTTTTTTTTTTTTTGTTTATTTTTATCATCATAATATTTTGACTCATTTGTTTGTACACGAACTTCGTTATTGTCCATATATTTAAATGTATAGTTGTATCCAATCATTCGAAGGTTGCGTCCGCCAATCTTATACATCGCTTAGCCAATAGAGGAGAACAAATTGTCTTGATACAGGAACCGTGGGTAGTACATGGTCTTGTATGCCGACTTAGGACTAACAACTATAAGTTGTATTACGTGGCAACCAAGGTAAACTCAGAACGTGTGTACTAGTAAGATAGGCACTAAATATTTTTATGCTCTCTAATTACAGCAATGCTGTCCAAGTCACCATTAGCCTACTATAGGGCGGTTGTGAATGGATGTGGCTCACAACTAGCTACTTCGCTTACGATAATGACGCGCTACCAAGCCAAATTTTCATGGACCTGGTATCACAGTCACAAAGAAGCACGGACATCAACATAAGAAGTGAGTGTCTTTTTGATTTTATTCTAAGCACAAATCTGCATATATGTAATAGAGGGAGCAAGTCAACCTTTATTATATATAATAGTCAGGAGGTTACAGATGCTACTTTCGCCTCTATTTCTTTAAGTGATAGACTATATGTATATCTCTTTTGAAATTAACAAATCTCTACCAAATCCCATGCCTGTCAGAAATATCAGAAAAACAGACTAGGACACGTATGTAGACTTAGTGGGAAGCACTCTAGACATCCAGCCATTCACTACTCAAACTAATGTGAATGAGCTAGAAACACAAGTAAGACCTGATACGGCAACGCTAAGAAAACCGAGGGGCAAATCCAAACCTCAGTGGTGATCGGGAGAGCTGAGAAAGCTTGACAGGCTTTCAATAGGGCAAAATACACTGGCCTAGAAGAAGAAGAAGAAGAGATACAAAGAATCTCTAGAGTCTTACAAAAAATGTAAGCGAACTGTCCAGAGTCAATCTTGGAGATCCTTCTGCGAAGAAGTGGAAGGAGCATTTGATTCCTCCACACTCCGCAAAATTTTGGCAGGTAGCTCCAAAACTGGGAGCTGTTACAGAAAGCGGACGATACATTCACTACAACTAGCAAAGAGTCAATGGAACTCCTTCTTGAAAAACACTTTCCAGGTAGTTCAGACAATACTGAGCAAAACATAGAAAGTTTGATGAATGGTCGTGAGGTTAAATCAGATGCCATTTCTGAAGACCGACTCTTATGGGCCAAAAATTGCTTCAAACCTTTCAAATCTCCAGGACCAGACGGAAACCATCCAATGGAACTGTAAAAAACCAATGGATGCCTGTCAGCAATCTACAAGCAATCTTCAAGAGTTGCTTCAAAGTTGGTTATATTCCGCAGAAATGGAGGCAAGTTAAGATAGTTTTCATTCCTAAGGCTGGAAAACACACACACACACAAAAGACATAAGACCGATCTCTATATCGTCGTTTCTTCTGAAAACGCTAGGAACGATGGTAGAAATCTACAGCATGGCACAGCATGCCTACACTAAGGGAAAATTAGTTGAGACCGCTCTTCATTCTCTTATCTCTACTGCGAAAAACTCCCTGCAACTTAAAGAGTTTACTCTAGCTGCCTTACTCAATACTGAAGGCGCCTTCAACAATGTCAATGCGAGGGCCATCACAGTAGCACTCACTGACCTCGGAACGGATTCAAGCCTAGTAGACCTCATTGGAAAAATGCTCAAAGGCAGAATCATTGAGGCCAATCTGGGAGAATCCAATCTTCGCAGGGCAGTGAGCAGAGGTACACCCCAAGGTCGAGTTCTGTCACCGCTTCTTTGGAATGCAGTTGTCAACAAACTCCTGCTGGGACTAGAAGCGATGGGCTGCAAAGTAATAACCTTCACGGACGACGTCGTTATCGCTGCCTCTGGAAAGTTCGTATCTACTCTAAGAGACCTTCTATAACGAGCTCTAAACTTTCTTTTAAGGTGAGCGGAAGACTGTGGTCTAGTAGTAAATCCAGACAAGAAACAAGTCATCCTCTTTACTAGAAAACATAAAATCCCCATCTAGATACAATCTTACTTAAGAAAAAATGTCTTGCGATCTTAGATGAAACAAAATACCTGGGTCTTATCATTGATAGGAAACTCACATGCAAGTCAAACACAAAAGGAACATGGAAGGCCATGGAAGGCCCTGTATGCCTGCAAAAGAGCGATAGGCCTGGGGTATCAAACCTAGAATGACAAATTGGCTCTACATATCAGTCATCAGACCCATTCTCCTGTATGGAAATGTCGTCTGGTGGACTTCGACACAGAAGACAACCTACTGCGAAATTCCCAGTAAGCTATAAGTGGCGCTATCAGCTTACAATGGAAAGAGAGTTCTTATGGACATGCAAACATACTGAACTTCTATACAAACATTCCTGAGGTGTTTGATTACCTTCCGTCATCTCTTTGCTTCGAAAGGAACTTCTCGGTGGGAATTCCCTTGAGGTACAGTGGCTCGAGGGTGATCCCTTACCAAACGTGCCGATCAAGATATACACAGACGGATCAAAAATAGATACTGCTGTAGGATCGGGAGTGATCTGCCCTCAATCTGCAAATCCACTAAACTAATGAATCACTGCAGTGTTTTTTAAGCGGACATAACCGCCATTCATGATGCTGAATTGGTTGCGGAAAAACAGAATATCCGGAAAGGATATCTGAATCTTATCAGACAGACAGGCTGCCCTTAAAGCCGTGGATCCACCCCAAACAATATCTAGAAAGTGTATTAGATTGCCTTCGATCTCATAACGAGATGGCTACCCAACTCTGCATTAGCCTGTGCTTGGTTCCCGGTCACAGGAATATTCCAGGGAATTGCAGGGCCGACCAACTTGCAAGGGACGAAATCTGCCACATGTCACCAGGAACATGGAGCGTTTAGGTATTCCGCTCACAACTTGCAAAGTCTTTGCCAGGGAATCACTAATCGAACTCACCAACCAAAGGTGGAATAGTGCTTCTACCTGTGATATAGCCAGGCAAACGAGACCGAGGCTAAGCCAAAGACTATCTAAGATCATAATCAGGTTAAATAGGATTCAACTGAATACCATGAAAGGAACTCTAACAGGGCACTGTCTAATAGGGACTCATGCAACAAGACTAGGAGTCTTAACAAATGATTTATGTCGCAGCTGCAGAAACGAAGAGGAAGTGGAAACAATCCAGCACCTTATCTGCACGTGCCCAGCTCAAGCCAGATGGAGAACACGTTTTCTAGGATTTCCTTTCCTTCAAAGTATAGACAACTTATACCAACTAGGGTTAAATAACCTTGTTCGCTTTATTAAAGGCTCTGAATGGTTTCACCGAATTGGGAGGTAGCTAGGCTTCCAACCTGTGGCTCACAACGGACCTATACTGTGGTCTAAGTGGCATCATTCACCTTGTGATGCAGCTACCGAACCTAACCTAACCTAATACTTCAAATTGATTAAAAACTGAGATTTACTAGCAGATAGAGGCCAAGTTGCACTTTTAATTTTCTGATCTGATACATTTTATATGCTTATGAATGTGCTACATTTCATATAGTTATACTTAAAGAATATAGTTAAAATATAAAAAAATAAATTTATTTAAAAATAATGATCCTCATTTATGTTGGTCAGTGCTTTATGGACTGAGCCAACAAGCCTTGCGCACGCTGTTGCTTAATCATGCATTTTTTTTTTATTTTTATTCCCCAATTGTATAAGTATTCTGTCTCAAATAAGTTTGACTTTAATACAATATTTAGAGCTTTAAGGGTTTCTAATTAAGTTGCATGAGCATTCAAATGAAGCTTACTATTATATTTGATATTTAGTTTAAATTGGAGAAAAAAGAGAGAAAAAATAGGAACACCTTGGCTGCAGGCGATTACTACACACAGCTTCTCCGCTCTCGCGAGATACTGTATCGTTCACTGCCTACAGCGAGGGATTCTTTTTTCCTTTCATCTGATAGATTGAAAAGGAACATCTAGAGAAAAACATATACAACCCGAAATTAAGAAAATGAATATTTTTCATTAAAAGTTGCGAGATGTGAGAAAAAAAAAACATACAATAAAAACACCCATGAGACAGTGACTCTTACCATTGAATCTTTTTATATGGTCTTAACACCAATAAAACTTAACATAGTGTGTAAATATATGCTTAATCATGCCGCAGTGCCGGCTATCAACCAACCACAACAACGGGTACTTCACAATACGAAGTCAAGACAACAATAGTGCCTGGATCTCGTAGCTTGCACCAAATAATGAGAGAGCAAGTTTGTGCTACCCATCTCTACTATGCCCTGCGACAACTACAACAATAACAAATAATAATAAGCAGAACATCTGTAGCTAAACCAAAGGCAACAATTGTTGTCATCTTACTTAGTCCGATAAACACTGGATGAACAACAAAAAATCCCCAGTTCCATAACAGTAAAATTAAAACAAAATCCTCTTCAAATGAAACCCAAGTACAAAAATTAAATAACAACAACCAAAAGACAAACGGACTCCAAATAATATAACTGAGCATTCCAACACTAACAAAAAAAACAGAAACATAAAATTTAAAACATAGCACAAACAACACAACCGGATTACTGGTTAAGTACGCCAAACACAACAAAAAGGTTCCAACTATTACAAAACAACGATTCAAACGAAACAGAAATGCACACTGACGCAGAATCAAAATTCAAAACAAACAACACAAACAAACAAAAAAAAAAACAATGAAGATCACGTATCACCACAACCATCAAAAAAACCTAATTTGCCACCACCCATCTATGTAAAGCAGGCTGATAATATTAATCTACTTACCCAAGCTGAATGCATTGGACATAGGTTAGGTTAGGTTAGGTAGCTGCATTACAAGGTGAATGATGCCACTTAGACCACAGTTGTGAGCCACAGGTTGGAGGCCTAGCTACCTCCCAATTTCGTGAAACCATTCAGAGCCTTTAATAAAGCGAACAAGGTTATTTATCCCTAGTTGGCATAAGTTGTCTATACTACTCTTCGTTTCTGCAGCTGCAACAGAAATCATTTGTTAAGACTCCTAGTCTTGTTGCATGAGTCCCTATTAGACAGTGCCCTGTTAGAGTTCCTATCATGGTACCCAGTTGACTCCTATTTAATCTGATTATGACCTTAGATAGTCTTTGGCTTAGCCTCGGTCTCGTTTGCCTGGCTATATCACAGGTAGAAGCACTATTCCACCTTTGGTTGGTGAGTTCGATTAGTGATTCCCTGGCAAAGATTTTGCAAGTTGTGAGCGGAATACCTAAACGCTCCATGTTCCTGGTGACATGTGGCAGATTCCGTCCATTGCAAGTTGGTTGGCTCTGCAATTCCCTGGAATATCCCTGTGACCGGGAACCAAGCACAGGCTAATGCAGAGTTGGGTAGCCATCTCGTTATGAGATCGACGGCAATCTAATACATCCTAGATGTTGTTTGAAGCTTTTAGGGCATTACATTTTTTGTAAACCTTCAGAGATTCTTTTTATCTCTTCCAGTCTTCTTCTAGGTGAGTGTATTTTTCCCTGTTGAAAGCCTGTCTACTGCTTTTCCGACCACCACTGAGGTTTGGATTTGTCCCTCGGTTTTCTTAGCCGACAGGCTTGAGCCAGAGCTGTTTTAAGGGTTGCCGTATCAGGTCTTACTTGTGTTTCTAGCTCATTCACATTAGTTTGAGTAGTGAATGGCTGGGTGTCTAGAGTGCTTCCCACTAAGTCTACATACGTGTCCCAGTCTGTTTTTCTGATATTTCTGACAGGCTTGGGATTTGGTAGAGATTTGTTAATTTCAAAAGAGATATACCTATGGTCCGAAAAGAAGTGTTTTTCCAATACCTTCCATATACCTAGTCTATCATTTAAAGAGCTAGAGGTGAAAGTAGCATTTATAGCCTCCTGACTATTGCATATAATAAAGGTTGGTTTGTCCCCTCTATTACATATTTGGAGATTTGTGCTTAGAATATAATCAAAAAAGCACTCACCTCTTATGTTGATGTCCGTGCTTCTTTGTGACTGTGATACCAGGTTCATGAAAATTTGCCTTGGTAGCGCGTCATTATCGTGAGCGAAGTAGCTAGTTGTGAGCCACATCTGTTCACCACCAAACTCTAGTCGGCTAATGGTGACTTGGACGGCATTGCTGTAATTAGAGAGCATAAAATAGGACAGACATGGCCCATAGGACAGAAGCTTTCTGCTTCTCCGATCTTTCTTCCTCTGGAACACTCCTCAAGCGTTTCAGTAGTCTGAGAGTCGATCGCCTCTCCTTGTAGTTGCGCTTCGAAACCTCAGCTACAGAAGGGGTGTCAGCGTTATTACATTCACGGTCGCCATTACTTCCACCGCAGGTGCTCCCGGCTTTCGCTGTTCTCATGAGGTTAGTGGCCGTGTTGGGAAGACTAGTGCTACTACTTCCACTAGGCTCGGTGCTTCCAGCTTCAGTAGTAGACACAAGAACTGGCTTGAGCCAGGTTGTGGGTTTGCAGTTAAGGACTGCGTGTTTATATTGTTTTTTTTTGTTTGTAGGTTTTTTCATGTCATAATTGATTATCATATGCCGAGGCATATGAGCAAGTCACAAAATTGAGAGGGGAAAGCGTTGGTCCGCCGTGGCAGCGCCCCATACAACGTAAAATCATAGTTGTACCTCGAGGTGACCCGGTATCGAGTTAGCACCGTTATAATACAGCCAGTATTATCCTCTGGCTGCAAACCACCCAGTAGGTGCTGGTCGCATGACACCTTGGGTTAAGGGAGGTTTTATTTAAGAGGATTGGCTCCCTTCGCCCGATCTATCTTAGCCATCCTGCATCATGATCCAACTGCAGGCTGTTACCAGCCATCACCGCGTGGAGGTGTTAGACCAGGCTTCTTGCAGCACTCTCAATTAAGGCACCAACTTGTTGTACGTGTTGATCCCCTTGGGAGTTACTGTAGGAACGACGACACATTTTTATATAAGTTTACTTTTATATGTTTTAAATTGAATATTGTATATTCTTTAAGTATAACTATATGCAATGTCATAAACATGTAAAATGTATCAGTTCACATATAATAAAATGCGATTTGGCGTCTATCTGCTAGCAAATCACAATGTGCTTTTGCATTACTCGTTGGCTCAGTGTGTGAAGGCACTGACTAGCACAAACGAGGAACTGGGTTCGAATCTTGTGGCGAAGTTTGTTTGAGTTGGTTTTTTATTTTTGTTTTTAATCAATTTGCGGTATACGTTCAAATCTTGCGGGGGTCATATGAAAATGTTGCATATGTTAAATTATATTTTAATTAAACTAAATATTTTATTTTTGTGTTGCTCTCAATGTATATTATTTATATAAAGCAGCTATTAAACAATGCATGTTTCACATCAACCCAAGCGTGTACTTTAGCCACACAAACATTATTTTTTTTTTAAATCACATTTGTGCCCTCTGCCTACAGCGAGGGATTCTTTTTTCCTTTCATTTGGGTAGGCGTAGATGGTGTGTTGGTTTTGTTATATTAAGTCGATTGGACGGCGTCTTTGTAGTCTTCTGGGAAGGGTTAGCTCTAGCGTTGGTAGGGTATTTATATCATTGTTGCAATGCACTTCGATTGTTGATTGGTGTCTACGGCTTGGTTTTTGTATTTGCTGTGCGACTGTTGGCGCGTTAAGGTCACAATGAATGTCGTTATTAGAGACATACCAGGGTGCGTTGGTGATAACTCGTAATATTTTTGATTGTTGTCGTTGTATGATGTCCAGGTTGGTTTTTTTAGCTGTTCCCCATAGTTGAAGTCAATAGGTCCATATTGGTTTTATTATTGAGTTGTATATCACTTTGCATAAACGACTCGTAACGGCTGCGACAGATAATTCGATTTTGATTTCTCAAATTCACAAGTTCCGACACATGTAAGACCTTTAACTGCAGCTAAGTCAAATTTTTCAATGGCCTGTTGCTCAGGCCAGCCGGGCTTTGCGCACACGAGAACGCAAACAATGTTTCCAATGTGATAGGCTCTGAAATACATAACATTTTTTATATAAATGCGAAAACCCAACCATATTTTAATATCTTGTGGAGAGTTTAGTTGAGGTACCGGTGTGCTTGTGTCCGGTAAAACTCAAATACCACTATTTTTCGCTCCGCTCATGCGCTCATGTAGCTGAGATACAAACGGTTTAATGAAGATTTTATTGATCACACAGCTAGTTTTTTATGCAAACACCGATCTTTATTTATTTTTAATTTTATTAGTACAGCACGAACATCGAGAACCTTAAACGTTTTATAACTTATGCGATCTTTTTACTTTCACGTGGCGTGGCGTCGTTCTTATTGTAGGGTTGTCAACCATTTTTATAATTTAGACTATTTTTTTTTTAACACTAAAAAAACTTAAGTCTATGGTCGACACAAACTTACCTATTCCCATTACGCCGCTGACCGTGTTGAGCCAATTGCTCCCAAAGATTTTAAATGACCCGTAGCGCCTGCGGGTTGTTTTTTCTGGCCTGGAGTTCCGAATGGCTAGCAGAATGCCACAAAGTAGTAGAGCTGTTCTTTTGTTAAATGTATTTTTTCTAGAAAAAACGATAAAAAGCATTAAATTATAAATAAAGTTCAAATACTTACTTTCGCATCTGTTTTCCCTCCATATTTTTATAGTAAAGAAGAAGCATTTGTCAGTCATTTTGAAGGTTACAATCTCAAAACACACAAAAGAACTTTTCTCCAACAATAAAACCAAAGACAACTTTTATATAAATAGTGTACCAGAGCTCTGTTACGACGACTGTTAAATTTTAGAATTAGATGCATCAGGGCAGGGTAAAAGACGAAGCGAAAACTAAACGGCTTGCTTGAATTGGCTTTGCTTGTTCTCTTTTTGTCCCTTTTCCTCATTCAAATGTGTTGCTTACGCTCATACTGCTTATGATAGTCGTTTGTATTTTCGGTCAGTGTCTTATTCGTCAACAATTGGCCTTTTTTTGCTTTATTTACATCGATCTCATCTAAGAAAAAGCTACATAACAGAACCAACATAACAAATGGAACGACTCCCTTGCAGAAGGCGGAGAACGACATGGTATCTCACGAGAGCGGGGAAGCTGTGTGTAGAATGTGCCTTCAGCAGCAAATTGTTCTTTAGTCTAACCACCCAGTTTTTCTTTTAAAAATGTATACAACAAGTCAAATGTAAATAAAACGAAACACAAAACTTTTAGGAAATTCAAAAAAAAATTTACATTAACTTAGATAGAAACAAAATAAAAGAATTAATTATGTATTGTACCTAGACTTGCACTAACAAACAATTTTCGTATGAATAGGAAATTTAATAGACTGTTACAAGGCTTAGTTCGCTTTAAGCGGCGTAATAGCCCTTCTGTATGGATCAGTCTCGAAACTTCTGAGTTCACGTGTACTGCGAGTCTTTAATTGGGTGCCTTCGCCACAATTTTATTTGCTCTGCCACCATATTGATCCCTAGATCTGGATGAAGATCGCAACACTGTGTCTTGGAATCGTTGAATTATATCAACATTGCTGCTCGCGGTACAGCCCCAGAGTTGAGCCCCATGTGTGCAGACTGGCAGTCGATTAGGGACAGTGACAATCTCAGTGACTTACCACACAGATGGTAGGTATTTTAATTTTAGAACAGCATTCAATACTTACGTTAGTTTGTAAATGCATACTAACGATTTAAATCCTGGTTGATTAATTTCGTTTGTATGTGGTATATCTGCTTCTAAGTCGATTTGGTGGTTATTTCTTATTGAGCAGTACATACATTTTGATCAGTGTTGCAAAACATTTAAAAATATATTACAGAAAACAGTGTTATAATTTCAAACTAATAATAAAAATTGAAATATATGAATTTTATATATTACAAACAAATCAAAATAACAAAGTTATCACATCTCCCATGTGTTCGGATACAGAGTGATTTTTTTCTTTTTTTTGTGTGTGCGCTTTTCGTGTGTTGTGTGACTTCTCTAGTTACTTTACTAAAGACCACTGCGCAAAGTGTGTGCATGCGCAATACGCTTAGTTGTTGTGACAATGCAAAATTTTCTAACTTTTTGGCAGAGCATATGTAGACCAGGCCAGGTCAAATAGTTGGTCGCTATGCATATCAAATTAAAATGATGTTTATATTGTTTGAAATTTTACAAGCAGACACATTTGAACATTTGAAGCGAATAGTAAAAGACCAAAATTAATCTTCCACCAATGTTTCATACTTTTCGTAGTCAGCCTGCAATTTCCTTATTGAAGTGTTTTTAGCACTCCTCTACAAGCTAAATGAACTGGTGTTTCGATTCAACTGCAGTTTAGTTGAATGCCTGCTCAACATTTGTTCTGAACTGAATAATTGCATAATTACATAATGAAAATAATCTAATTTGCTTAGAAATTTCTCATTTAAACGGTCAAAGAATTTAGATGCAGCATTGAGAATTTAAATGCCTACAAAAATTAAGAAGAAGCACCAAATATTTTGTCAAATTCAAGAAATTTAAACATCTTTGGATTTTGAAACTTCTAAAATCATGCCTTTTCATACCAGGCACACAGGAAAAGTAGAATAAAATGCTTGTAAGAATTAAAAAGAAGCAGAATATTTTCTCAAAACGAAGAAATATGATCTATCTTGGCAATTCGAACTTCTAAAATGATTAAAACACACACAGAAACACGTGCATTTCAGGAGGTACAGTCGACCAAGGACTTTTCATACTAGGCATTCATAAAATGTAGCAAGCAAACGGATTGTCTGCAGCATGAAATTTGCGCACTTGACTATTTCAACAACAACAACATTCTTGAAATGCGACAAAAATGGCAGTCGCCACCAAAAAAACTTATATGAGCTAGGCCAATCAAATCAAACGAAAATCCAAAGTCACAGGAGCAAAGCACTACGGCACACTCAACAGAATCCTGGGCAACTTTATAGGCGCCCAAGAACAAAAATTTCATCTTATATGACGTGCGGCCTCTACATGATTAACAGTATCTGCGCTGAAACTTTCATGCTGAGACCGCT
>JBAMBQ010002502.1:0-12166 GCA_037044495.1 Stegana nigrithorax
TCATCTCGTCAAGTTGGCAACTGCTATTTTATTACAATATGCAGGCTTACTTCTCATTTCTAAAACAAGCCGATGAACTCCTAGATAAAACAGGCACTATGTGCAAAAATAATGGGTGAATTCAACGTATATTGTTCGAGTACAACAATAAACCGTACAATAAAAGTAAAGATAAACAGCATTCAGGAGAGAAACAAAGTTATAACACAAGCATAAGAAAGGAAAAGAAGATTTATCATGTTTTTCGACGTTGACACTGCGGAAAGACTTGAAGAAAACATGGAAACTTTTATAAAAAATGAAAAACGCCTGAATGATTATATAACAAATCAGACCTCAGTCATCAATGCGACCGCAGACTTGGTGCGCACGACCACAGAAGAAGTAAATAGAAACTTTGAAGTGATTAGAAAGGCGATAAATAAATTGAAAGCCACAATGAAGAAGCACTTCTTAGTCTACAAAGAAGTCATAAAATTCTTCATGTTGGTTAATCAAGTACCGAGCTGGGTTGACGAAGCGGAAACCCTTCAATCAGCGGCCATCTCACTTCGAGCGAGTATTAATCAAGAAAAGGTTCATCCCTCCCTGATTGACCCAAATAAAATGTTGGCCGATCTGGTCAAAGTTCAACACAAGTTGCAAAGGAACCAGCTCCAAACAGGCGGAAATTCACCCGAAAGATTGCAATTAATATGCAAACTAATGAAGGCCCAGGCAGTATTCAAAGACAACGTGCTAATAATCGATCCAAGGCAGCCCATATATGTGAATCAACATGCTAATCTCTTTAAAACTATTCCGGTACCACTTCAAATCACTAGAAGGAAGATGATCCCAAAAATTAAAACGCAATTTCTTATCTTCAACACTGAGTTAAACGCATACTACCCCATGACAGACATCGAATAAAAGCGTTGTCGACATGAAAACGAGGATACTTTGCTATGCGAAGGAAATTGGGTATGGAAAGATGCAGATGACCAGAGTTGTGAGGTATCACCAATCAAGCCAAGCAACAAACAATCATATGATATGGTCGCATACGAAGACGACACCTACTACAAAAAGTTAAATGGTAGAAACAGATGGCTGTTTAAATCATTTAAAAACACGTCAGCTAACATAGCATACGGAAACTTCCATGAAGTGGCTGCATTACCTAGCCTAGGGATACTAGATGTACCTGCTGGATGTACAGTTAGAATAACTGAACTCACCATCATAACACCACAAATAATGACAACGACTGACTCAGCAACATTCGTTTCACATTTCTCAAAGGTACTAGACAAGAACGACACATGGAGTCTAACACCGCTTCATCACGATGTAAACAATAACTCAATGGAATTAGAACGATTACAAGAAGGCATTAAGGAATTGTCAGAAAAAAGTGTACGCATCGAGGATCTGGTGTTTCACACAATGAATGGATGCATATCACTAGGCTTAGTGATAATTTTGATAGCTGGAATTATGATGTACCTAAATAAAAAGAGAAAACAGAGGCAGGAGCTACTGGCTGTCACATCTGTCTGTCTGTCCGTCAGTATGAACAAACGGATCTCGGAAACGGTAAGACTTACAACCACCAAATTTTGCACGAAGAATCTCTAAATCCATAGGCAAGTTTATTTTTTTTTTCGATATTCGTCCTATAACATATAGCTGCCATAGGAACGATCGGCCGAAAAACAACATTTTCTGAGAAAAACTTTTTTGTTTATTAAGATATCGTTACCATTCGGATTTGCCAGTTTTAGTTAATATCCAATCATACTCCTGAATATGATAAATATCGGTTTACTATAACATATAGCTGCCATAGGAACGATCTGCCGAAAAATGGTTTTTATTAAAAAAAAATGTTTTTTTGTTTTGGATTGGGTACAGGGTTTTCTATAGTCGGTTACATCCGACTATAGCCCTGCCTTTCTAGTTTTAAGATATAAAAATTAAAGTTAAGGGTTGAAAAGAAAAGAATAAAAGAAGCAGCTCGCTAGAGCTGAGAGTTAGTACGATCAACAGTAACAAAGTGTAAGGTTATTTACACAAACTTTAAAGGGCAAAATTGAAGAGGTGTTGTTTGCAACTTTAAAAGAGTTTTTACCAGACTTCGATGGAAAAGAAAATTTCGATGCTTGGCTTATACAAATCAAAGGTATTCAAACGGCTTATAAATTGTGCGACAATAAATTAAGTGCGCAATCGTGGCTTTATACAAAACCAAACATGATGTGCGACATATTAGAGGAAATGAGTAAAGTAATCAACACCCAAGAAAACAAAATAATATTGCGCAGAAAGATTGGTGAACGGTAACGAAAAACTAATACTTGCGAACGGTTTGAAGATATGCGAAGACGAACTCATCGACTTTATAATAGAAGGAATATCAGATGACCGCATAAAAACTCAAGCGAACATGCAACGCTATTCTTCAACTAGTGACCTACTGAGCGCGCTTAAAAAAGTCGAACTCAAACGACGGCCACAAGTATTTAGAGAAGTGGTGTCCTCAACAAAGCAGCAAGAGTTAATATACCCGAATGCATTACCAACAACTACCGGCACCAACAAAGTAGACAGGTCCAAGCTGAAGTGCTTCAACTGTTACAGCGCGGACAGAACAGTGCCTCATGACATAACTTATAAAAACTACTACGGAATAAATAAAAGTAATTTAAAAACTTATGATTATTACTTATACGATTATCTAAAATAAAGATATATACGTGTTAGCGAATCAGAATTTGTTTCCCCGATTGTGTTACTGAAAAAAAAACTGGAGAATAAAGAATGTTTGTTAGTTAGAGAATACTTAATAAAGTTACAGTCAAGATCAATTCCACTCATAGACGATTTGTTAGATAGACTAGCAAAAAAGACAATTTTCACTAAATTAGATTTAAAAAACGGATCTTTCCATGAGTACATAGACGACGAGTCAGTAAAGTATATGTCTTTCGTAACGCCGTTGGGTCAATTCCTTTTTTTGAGAGTGACCTTTGGTTTAAAAAACCCACCGTCGATGTTTTAAAGGTACATTAAAAAAAATTTTCCAGACATGGTCAGAGAAGGCAAAGTGATAATTTACTTGGATGATATTATGATTGCGTCTGAGAATATGAGTGAGCATCTTGATATTTTAATGAAAGTCTTCACACGAATGGTTCAGAATAAACTAGAGCTGCGATTAGATAAGTTAAATACCTAGGCTACACCATTACAGGGAACGGCATAAAGGCTGACGAAAAAGGGTTAGAAGCAGTAAAAAACTTTCCGATACCAATTAAAATTCACGAAATGCAAAGCTTCCTTTGTTTGTGCGCCTACTTTAGACGATTTATAAAATACTTTTCTGTAATAGCCAAGCCTTTGTATGATCTAACACGAAAAGATAAAAAGTTATGTTTTGGTCAGACCGAACTAAAAACTTTCGATTGTTTTATAGGTATACTTGTAAAGTCACCAATTTTAGCAATATACGATCCGAAAGATGAAACGGAATTTCACTGCGATTCAAGTGCGATAGGTTTTGGAATAATTCTGCTACAAAAAAGTGGATGAAAAATTTCACCCAGTTTTTTACTACTCAAAAAGAACCACTGACACAGAGGCTAGATACCACAGTTTTGAATTAGAAACTTTAGCAATAGTTAACACGATTTCGTGTTTATCTGCAAGGCATTAAATTCAAAATAGTCACAGATTGCAATTCACTGACGATTACTATAAGTACAAAAGATTTAAATCCAAGAATCTCAAGGTGGTCCATGGAGTAACAAAACTATGATTATACCCTAGAGCATAGAGCAGGAAAGCGTATGCAGCATGTTGATGCGTTAAGCAGGAACACAAATATTATGGTCATAGAAACAAAAATTTGTTTGAGGAAAACCTGGTAATATGTCAAATCGAAGATTAGAATATTTGCAAACTCAAAAACTTGTTAACACACTCACACACACAGTATGAGATGAGAAATGGGGTCGTCTATAGAAAAAAGGGTGGTTTATTATTATTCTACGTTCCGGAAGCTACAGAAGAACATGTTTTTTTAGTATCACGATGAAATGGGTCATGTGAGCGTTGACAAGGTTACAGACTTAGTACAAAAAAGCTACTGGTTTCCTAACATACGAAAAAAAACAGACACACATACAAAAAATTGTCTGAAATGCATCGCTTACTCGACAAAAAATGGTAAACAGGAAGGATTTCTACATGTAATACCAAATAGCCATATATACCACTACGGAGCAATTGGTGTCAGGGAAAACACGAAAAAGAAATATGTATTTGTCGTAATTGGTGCATACACAAAGTTCGTCAGACTGTACTCTTTAAAAACGATTAACACCAAAGAAGTTATAGAATCGCTCAAAAATTATTTCAGAAGTTTTAGCCGCCCCAAAACTATTGTGACGGATAGAGGAACCTGCTTCACGTCTAGCGAATTTCAGGATTTCTTAATCTCCCGCAATGTCAACCATGTGAAAATTGTGACCGTATCTCCACAAGCAAACGGTCAAGTAGAAAGAGTAAAAAGAAACCTTGGGCCAATGCTCGCAAAACTAGTAGATCCTGAAAAAGGACTTGGTTAGGAAAAGTCTCTAGAGACGATCGAATATGCAATGAACAATACAATACACAGAATGATCAAAGAATATCCCAGTAAAATTCTGTTTGGTGTCGAACAAAAAGGAGCCATAGTAGATAGCCTTAAGGAAAACTTGATACAACCTAAACAATGGCTAGGCGAAAGAGACAAACAGTCAACAGTTCAAACGCAGAGTCACAATCATTCACATAGAATGATAACTAGAAGCATGACTTCGAAAAACAACATCAATTAAAATATTAAAGTAGAAACATTGTATTAAATTGTATCCAAGTTACGAAACTAGAAAAGACAAATTATCAACTATAAATAAGTTCAGTTCAAACTTACAATTTGATCAGTTGATCCAACTAGTCAGGACGGCCGAATTGTAGTAATAATTACCACTATCATACCTCGGTGCATAAGTTAGTTAGGGAGTTTGTTGTAAATACTGTTAGCTTTAAGGAGAAACTTCTAGATGTAAGTAAAATATGTAAACGACGATGTGAAACTAAATAGAAAAATAAAGAGTTAGTCTTGTTCGAGACACAGAAACGCACACATATTGACTACATTTGTGTTAAAGTTACAGTTAACAATTGCATTATATTTTAAACTTCTTCTTATCTGAAATAGCCAATGTGGACTCTATTAAATTCGTCCACTCTCTTCTCCACACCGCTGACTATTTATTATGTAGTCATGGGTGATTTTAATCTCTCACTTGTCTCTTGGTCCGCTTCTTAACTTTCAAATTCCCTTGTACCTAGTTCTTCGTGTAAATTTGTTGATACAGTATTAGATGATTCTCTTAAGAAAATAAATTTTATTACAAATAGTATGAATCGCACACTTCATTTAATTATTACTGATCGCACCACAAATTTTGCAGTGCGTAGGTCTAATCCGTTATCTACTCTTGAAGATAGTTACCAACCTACTCTTCAGCTAGAACTTTTTATGCAGACATCTTCATCGAATTCACCAAGTGGGAAAGCTAGTAAATCTTTTTGTTTTTGAAAAACTGATTTTGGCAAACTCAACCAGTTACTATTTCTATTGGTCGGCTTTAAATTCCATGGGAGCTAACGACGAACCTGTGCAGTTGATTACGAACTTTACTAAAATTTTAAAAAAAAATTCTCTCTTAAAATTAAGGTTCTCCCTTAATTCGGTTAAAAAATCGTAAAACTAATATTTTTATTAAATTTAAACGTACCGGTTTGGCAGTTGATTACGAAAATTATACTGCCTTGCGCTACAATTTAATCACGCGAATAAATCTTACTATAATTCGTATTTATTTAACGTTAAATTTAATATTAAACATGATCCTAAGTCGTTCTATAATTTTATTAATTCAAAACGGAGGTCTTATACTTTTCCCAACATAATGTTGAGGTATGTAATAATGCTGATATTTCTAAGTTATTTGCAAACTTCTTCCAAAATAACTATAGTCTTAGTTCTGTCTCACGTAGTTTTTATTCCGATCCGATCAATTGCCCTGTTATTGATGAAAGAACGATTCTGTCTTATTTATTATCTATTGAACCCTCTTTTTCTGTTGGCCCTGATGGTATTCCTGCATGTATTTTAAACTACTATGCTAGCGCTTTACTTCTTCCTCTTCTTAAGTTGTGTGATTTATTGCTTACGACCTTTTTCTTTCCTATGGTATGGAAAGAATCCTACATTTTGGCTCTTCATAAAGAAGATAGTAAATAGGATATTTCGAATTATCGAGGTATTGCTAAGCTATGCGCAATACTCAAGTTGCTACAACATATAATTTCTGACCAGCTTCATTATATAATTCCGAATTTGTGTATTTCTCAACATGTATTCTTTAAAAAACGTTCGACAGTTACAAATCTTGTGGAGCTCATATCTCTTGTTTTCAGTGGATTTTCTCGTTACTGTCAGGCGGATCTTATTTATACTGATTTTAGTAAAGCATTTGATAGTGTTTGCCATTGGTTGCTTCTTACCAAGTTGGATAGATTTGGATTTTCGGCTTAACTTGTAATGTGGATTTGTAGCCGTTTGTAGCCGTTTGCGTAGGTCCCAAAAAGTCTTATTTAATGGCTGTGTTTCTAAAACTATTAACGTCTATTCTGATATTCCTCATCGTAGCCATGTAGGTCCATTGCTCTTCAACATTTTCATTAATGACCTTCCATCGGTTATTAAATATTCCCATGTGCTTATGTTTGCTGACGATGTAAAACTATGTTTTACTATGGATTCTCTTTATAATCAGAGTCTTCTTCAAGAAGACCTCGATCAACTTTCCAAGTAGTGTTTTGATAATTTTCTTTATCTAAATTGTGATAAATGTAAAATAATTTCTTTCTCTCAAATTAGTCCTATGTTATATTCCTACTCCCTTAATCCTACTCCACTTTAGCACGTGGTTATGAGCTTAACGACTTAGGTTTTTTGATGTGCCCGAAACTTAACTTTAGTTCTCATTTTCTCATGACTACTATTAAATCTAGAGGTGTTCTTGGCTTTATTAAAAGATGGTTCAATGATCCTTACACCACCAAGCAGTTTTTTATTTCTTTGGTTCGTCCGATTTTAGAATATGCTTTATGTATTCGGAATCCCCAACTTACAACATATTCCGATCGTATTGAATCTGTTAGAAAACAATTTTTGCTTTTTTCGTTGCGCGGATAAAAATGGAATTCTGCAAATTGATTAATCTTCCTAACTTAGCTAGTCGGAGATCCGTGTTAGGTATTCTTTTTCTTCATAACCTGATAAACAGCAATTTTGATTCTCCTTATCTCCTTGGGAAAACAAATTTAAAAGTGCCTTCGCGTTCTCCAATATATTATTTGCCCATTAGACTCCTCACACACTTTCAAATCTTGAAGTATTCCGAGACACATTTTATATAAATATTGTTGTTGTTGTGCACATTGTTGCAGTACGCCAGTAATATGAGTGACCCCTAATATGTTTATTAGTAAGGATTTTTATAATTTTTATTGCCGATCTTTTACTACCGGTGACAACAGAGTGCCATAGTGAACTGCTTTGTTTCTTTTTTACTTCATATACATTATACATAGTAACTATGTATGGATGATATGAGTCTTCCTCATTGACCATACATTTGAATTTTAGCGAAATGAACAATAAAGCCTGTAACATTTTCACCTCCCGTTTTTATGTGAAAATGGTATTATTTTAAAATATTCTAGACTATCCTGTACACCATATGTCATAATGTCATTGAGGAATTGAGAAATGTCATAATAAATTGAGAGGCATTTAGATAAACCGAAAAACTCAATAACACATGACCCCGTGGTCTGTTTTGGAAATCAATCCTAGTATCAAAAATGCTGCCTACAAAAACAAATGACAAGCAATTATCAAATTCTAATTGATGCCTTGTTCAAACTTTAATTACATTATACAGCTAATATAACTAATATAGCCGTTTTCTTGATATTCCATGCAAAAAAACATTACCACAAATTATGATGAGGTAAGTAGAAGGTGACGCCAAGATGTTGCAGAAAGCGGACCTCACTATCGTTAGATGGCGTTCTCATTAGAGCGCTGTGGTGGCAATTGATGCGCACTCTGACGTCAATAAGCCGTATCAAGCATCAATTAAAACCCAGCTGCTAAATAAAAAGAGAAAACAGAGGCAGTCAAATTTTCTGCCCCCCCGCAGAATGTTCAGGCATTAAGGACCGCCACATGCAGCGATGCATATTTATGACGGTCATAGACATATTTCTGATCGTCTGCGATAGCATAAGTTTTTTTAAAATATAAAAGTTAAAGTTAAGGGTTGAAAAGAAAAGAATAAAAGAAGCAGCTCGCTAGAGCTGAGAGTTAGTACGATCAACAGTAACAAAGTGTAAGGTTATTTACACAAACTTTAAAGGGAAAAATTGAAGAGGTGTCGTTTGCAACTTTAAAAGAGTTTTTACCAGACTTCGATGGAAAAGAAAATTTCGATGCTTGGCTTATACAAATCAAAGGTATTCAAACGGCTTATAAATCGTGCGACAATAAATTAAGTGCGCAATCGTGGCTTTATACAAAACCAAACATGATGTGCGAAGCTATTGACAACATATTAGAAGAAATGAGTAAAGTAATCAACACCCAAGAAAACAAAATAATATTGCGCAGAAAGTTCGAAAATTGGTCGTGGAAGATTGGTGAACGGTAACGAAAAACTAATACTTGAGAACGGTTTGAAGATATGCGAAGACGAATTCATTGACTTTATAATAGAAGGAATATCAGATGACCGCATAAAAACTCAAGCGAACATGCAACGCTATTCTTCAACTAGTGACCTACTGAGCGCGCTTAAAAAAGTCGAACTCAAACGACGGCCACAAGTATTTAGAGAAGTGGTGTCCTCAACAAAGCAGCAAGAGTTAATATACCCGAATGCATTACCAACAACTACCGGCACCAACAAAGTAGACAGGTCCAAGCTGAAGTGCTTCAACTGTTACAACGCGGACAGAACAGTGCCTCATGACATAACATATAAAAACTACTACGGAATAAATAAAAGTAATTTAAAAACTTATGATTATTACTTATACGATTATCTAAAATAAAGATATATACGTGTTAGCGAATCAGAATTTGTTTCCCCGATTGTGTTACTGAAAAAAAAACTGGAGAATAAAGAATGTTTGTTAGTTAGAGAATACTTAATAAAGTTACAGTCAAGATCAATTCCACTCATAGACGATTTGTTAGATAGACTCGCAAAAAAGACAATTTTCACTAAATTAGATTTAAAAAACGGATCTTTCCATGAGTACATAGACGACGAGTCAGTAAAGTATATGTCTTTCGTAACGCCGTTGGGTCAATTCCTTTTTTTGAGAGTGACCTTTGGTTTAAAAAACCCACCGTCGATGTTTTAAAGGTACATTAAAAAAAATTTTCCAGACATGGTCAGAGAAGGCAAAGTGATAATTTACTTTGATGATATTATGATTGCGTCTGAGAATATGAGTGAGCATCTTGATATTTTAATGAAAGTCTTCACACGAATGGTTCAGAATAAGCTAGAGCTGCGATTAGATAAGTTAAATACCTAGGCTACACCATTACAGGGAACGGCATAAAGGCTGACGAAAAAGGGTTAGAAGCAGTAAAAAACTTTCCGATACCAATTAAAATTCACGAAATGCAAAGCTTCCTTTGTTTGTGCGCCTACTTTAGACGATTTATAAAATACTTTTCTGTAATAGCCAAGCCTTTGTATGATCTAACACGAAAAGATAAAAAGTTATGTTTTGGTCAGACCGAACTAGAAACTTTCGATCGTCTTATAGGTATACTTGTAAAGTCACCAATTTTAGCAATATACGATCCGAAAGATGAAACGGAACTTCACTGCGATTCAAGTGCGATAGGTTTTGGCGCAATTCTGCTACAAAAAAAGTGGATGAAAAATTTCACCCAGTTTTTTACTACTCAAAAAGAACCACAGTTTTGAATTAGAATCTTTAGCAATAGTTAACACGATTTCGTGTTTATCTGCAAGGCATTAAATTCAAAATAGTCACAGATTGCAATTCACTGACGATTACTATAAGTACAAAAGATTTAAATCCAAGAATCTCAAGGTGGTCCATGGAGTAACAAAACTATGATTATACCCTAGAGCATAGAGCAGGAAAGCGTATGCAGCATGTTGATGCGTTAAGCAGGAACACAAATATTATGGTCATAGAAACAAAAATTTGTTTGAGGAAAACCTGGTAATATGTCAAATCGAAGATTAGAATATTTGCAAACTCAAAAACTTGTTAACACACTCACACACACAGTATGAGATGAGAAATGGGGTCGTCTATAGAAAAAAGGGTGGTTTATTATTATTCTACGTTCCGGAAGCTACAGAAGAACATGTTTTTTTAGTATCACGATGAAATGGGTCATGTGAGCGTTGACAAGGTTACAGACTTAGTACAAAAAAGCTACTGGTTTCCTAACATACGAAAAAAAACAGACACACATACAAAAAATTGTCTGAAATGCATTGCTTACTCGACAAAAAATGGTAAACAGGAATGATTTCTACATGTAATACCAAATAGCCATATAGACCACTACGGAGCAATTGGTGTCAGGGAAAACACGAAAAAGAAATATGTATTTGTCGTAATTGGTGCATACAAAAAGTTCTTCAGACTGTACTCTTTAAAAACGATTAACACCATGTCGAACAAAGGGAGCCGTCAGTATAGATTACAATTGTGAAGCTATCAAGGAGTTCCTGTGGTTGAATCCACATTTCTCTATGCGTGAGCTCCACTTTGTAACCTATCCGCAGAGAAACTGTCAGTGATAGGTGATAACTGGTATGGTAGCTCAGGCGGTGAGAGCCATGCAGAATGAGCTCATGACTCAGCTGTCGGGGCCAATTGCTCAACTAGTACAGACGAGCACGACGGCAGGTCGGTGGACTTCAATTGATAGTGGCGCGCAAACCTCCAGATCCATTTCCGTTTAATGAAATGCCAGACCGGGCCACACCGCAAAGTTTGGCGTAAGATCTTCATCAAAGACCAACTAACACTTGATGCTTTGGCCGTCGTTTGAGTTCGACGTTTTTGAGCGCAATCGGCACTTCTTCACTATTGCTCTTTATAGTTTGCTTACTGAATTTACGTTCAATGGTTTGTTGTTGTCGCATTTTTAATTGCTCGTTTTCTTTGCATAGCAACTCTTTTTCGCGACGAAGTAATTCTATTTCTTTTAACATTAACAGTTTCGTCGTATCGTTTTCACACGTTGCCTCGCTACATTTTGCTGTTCTTTTTTTTATATTTTCCACTTTTCTTTTGTTGCGCTGATTATTGACTTGTACATGCACTTTTTCGTTGCTTTGATCGTTGAATTGTTCACATACTTTTTCGTTGCTTTTATCGTTGACTTGTTCATTTTCGTTACTTTGATCATTAAATTGTTCACATACTTTTTCGTTGCTTTTGTCGTTGAATTGTTCACAAAACTCCGTATTGTTGCCGATATCGTGCCATCCTCGCTTGTGTCTACGTTGTCAGTATCCGTGTACTTTGAGTTATCGCTCACCTCAGTCCGAGTCTTGTACACCATTCCCTGAGTTGTACATGCGTGAAATTATGCGCACAAACTGTATTCTCCATTATTCTCATTATATATTTAATAATTGCGACATTTCAATTCTTTTTGCTAATTTTTTTCAAAGTAACTATAACTTTAGGTCGCGAAACTTTATACCCAGTTTATGTGCAGATAATTCTTATACAAATAATAACCCGGTTATTGATGAGAGACTACTCGGTTCCTACTTAATTTCTATCAAAACATCGTTTTCTGCTGGCCCTGATAATATTCCAAGTTGTGTATTAAGGTACTGTGCAGACACATTAGTTTCTCCCTTATATAAGTTATTTAATTTCCTGGTTGAGACTTCATCGGTCCCGTCGGTGTGGAAGGAATCTTTCATTTTTCCACTCTATAAAAAAGGGAGTAAAATCGATATATCTAATTATTGAGGAATTGCTA
>JBAMBQ010002507.1:0-11555 GCA_037044495.1 Stegana nigrithorax
ACAGATACTCGCATGTTAGCTTGATACAATTTCCGGAGGACTGTGTCGATGTGTTTAAGATGGTTTTCGCTAGAGTCAGAATATATAATCACGTCATCAATGTAGATATGGCAGAATTTACCTATTTCTTCCCTAAGATTATCATCTATTGCCCTTTGGAATATTCTAGGGGCGTTCTTGAGACCGAAAGGCAACCGGCAAAATTCTTACTTCCCGTTGTTAATAGAAAAAGCCGTCTTCTCTCTATTGCGCTCTGCCAATTCTATTTGATGGAAACCGGACTTGAGATCCAAAGTGGTAAAATACTTGGATTTTCCAAGGTTAGATAAAATTACGCCTATTTCAGAGATAGAGTATCTGTCACTTATTGTCTTGTCGTTTAATTTTCTGAAGTCAATGACCATTCTTTTCTTTTTGTTTCCCTCGGAATCTACACCCTTTTTGTCCACGATCCAAATTGGGTTATTATAAGGTGACTGCGATTTTCTGATAATACCGTCAGCCAACAGCTGCTTGATCTCATTGTTAACGAAATTAGCCAATGCCATCGGGTACGGATACGACTTAGAGTATGAAGGTTCGTTGTCTTTTGTCCTTATCGTAGCTAGCACGTTAGTGTTAAACGGTAGAGCTTCGTTGGGGTCGGCAAAGGCTTTTGAGTTACCGTCTATTATATGAGAGAAATGAGGCAGCGCATCTTGTCCTTGTTTGTCTGTCTTGACATGGTCCTTGTTAATGCTAATGTTATTTACGTCGCGACAGAAAAAGTAAAGAAGTTTTTCAGTCCCATTATCGTGGGTAATTTGTCCTGTTTTTAAATCTAGCTTTGCGTTGACCCTACTAAGGAGATCCAGACCTATAATAGCGTCGAAGGTAGCTAAATGTGGCAATAAGAAGAAATTTGATTGGGTACCGAGAATCCTCAGGGTACATTTTGAATGAATTTTGTTACAACAATGGATTGATTTGACGGTAAATTGCTGTTGTACCGGTTTAATATTTAATATGCCAGGCATCGGCTTGATATAATTTTTCGATGCTCCAGTGTCAACGAGAATTTTTATTTTTTTTTCCTGCCAACGTTCTACTTAAATACGGAAGCAGGGATTTACCCCTAAAAAATTAAGCTTCTCTGAAGGTTCCAGTTCCTGCTCGAGGTCTTTCACTTCATCCTGGGCGTCTTCCTCGTATTCTCCTTCATTGTCTTGGCTTGGTGCTAGCGTGTTAACACGCTGCTGCTTATTCCTGTTCCTCCCGAAGTTGATCCCACGGGACGCTTGCTGATGTATCTGCGTGAGCTTTCGGCGTTACGAGACTGCTGGTTATCTTTATTATTAAATGCAGTTGGTTGTCGGAATCTGGATTCTGACGGGTCAACCTCCATTGGCTGGGGGTCCTGTGATCCCTCAGGTTTCCTAAACCCTCCGCCTTGTTTATGATATCTATTCTGATTTTGATTATTTTGCTTCTTAAACTGGGGGTGGTTTTTGTTTGTGTCATTTCTGTTGGCGAATCCTGCCGCGAACACATATCGCTCATGGTTGGCTTCTACCTCCTGAGCTAGGGCCAGGGCAGATGGCAGGTCTTTGGGCCTAGAGGCGAAAAGGATGTCTCACAACGGCTTCCTTAGCCCCGAGATGACCACCCTAAGACCGTCGTGTCTATATTTTTCATTAAGTTTTCCGTTCGATTACCCAGACGAAGGGTGGACATTTCCTTTTCAATGAGATAAATGGGACGCTTATCAGCGTATGTGAAGTCTAAACGCGCAAGAATAGCATCAAAATTCAGGGGCGTGTTATAAGAGGCAAGAATTGAGTCTGCCTGACCAGTTACTTTATTCCTAATGATACACGTAGCCTGATAATGCTTGGAACTACCCTTATAGCTCTGAAACAATTTATATGCAGCGTTAGCGGCTTGTCGCCAGGACACATATCGAGCTGGGTCACCGTTGACCTCTGGTACCAATTTTGCGATATCTAAAGTCTCCTCGCACGCGACATTAGGATCTACTGTCACGTCTGAGTACACTTGGACCGTGTCAGGAGGGAACTCTAACGTATTTAGTCTATTTGTCAGTCCGTCCGTGAAAATCAACTTAATTTTCAATTTACTTTTTTATTATTTATTCAATTTAAAAATAAATACTCGACTCGATTTTTTACAATGGGATATTTTTTATTTAAAAAACTAATTGCATGATTTTTAGGCTTATTCTATCCTGTGATTGTGACATCTGTCTTCTTCCAGAGCGGCTACGACGGATTTATCAAGTGCCGCTTTCGCGACTTATTTTTTGGTTCTCCTACTCTATGCTTTCAATGACTAAAGTAGTTTGGTGGTTTAGCACCGTTCACAGTGTTTTCTTCACTTCTATGCGTTTCCGCGGTTTATTGCTTTTTGCCTAACGGTTTGGCACTGTTCACAATTTTGCTTATTTTTTATTTCTTTGCGTTTTCACGGCTTGCACAGTTTTTCTCTTTTCATGCGTTTTCACGACTTGTTATGATTTCGCACAGTTTTCCTTTTTTCTTGCGTTTTCACGGCTTGCTTTAATTTCGCACAGTTTTTCTTTTTTCATGCGTTTCCACGGCTTGCACAGTTTTTCTTTTTTTTGCGTTTTCACGACTTGTTATTTTTTCTTTTCCTCAACGATGAGTCCGGATCGTTGAGCGCCAATTAGCGTAAACGGTTGTGAGTTTAATTCATTTATTGGTGATCATCTTAAAACTAACAAGTTTGGCTTAAGCTACCCTACAAGAAACCTATGCATCGAAGCAGCAGCCGAGCCGCGGCGTCAGCCTAAACTTGCTGATGTTGCGCCTCGTGCGCCTTTGGTGGCGGATGTTATCCAGACGCTGATCCAGCATAACTGTCGGTATGGTAACTTGATACCGCGCATGTTTAGTTAAGCATTGCGGAGGCAGATTGTGCTAACTTATACCGTGTAGGCTGGCGCAAGCGTGACATGGATGGGTCGACCTCCATTCTTTCTACGGTGTCCCTACCCTGATTGTTACTTTGGTTCTGGTTACCCTGGTGCTGGTTTGTCAAATTTTAACCCGATCACTAGTTAGCACAGAACGAATTCACTTGATTTATTACTTTGTCTAATTTAGTTTTGCAGTATTTATGACAAGAATTTTTTTGGCAATTTTATTTGTAATTTCAACTAACTCAAGCACTACTGAATGAATGGTTCACTTACATGTTTCAGATAATTTCTTCTTAATTATTGCAGGTGTGCCAATTCTTCACAGAGGTGTTGCTGTCCGTCTTATTCGTTTGCTCGCTGCCCAAAGAGCGTCGTCTCACGCGGCTTTGGTGACCACTGGCTTATTTATTTGTTCGCTGCCCAAAGAGCGTCGTCTCACGCGGCTTTGGTGACCACTTTCTTTTGAATTTTTACTTTATGGCTTTTGCCTTTTTGTTATAACAAACTGGAGGGTCCCTTGGGAGTCGCAGCTTGGTGTTATTTGTTTTATGTTTGGGGTTTTTATTCACACTTAATTGAATCTGCCCCACGTTGGGCGCCAATTAAACGAAAGTATTCTTCAGGTTTTTAAAAAATACAATTTATTTTGCAGTTACCTATGTGCAAGCTGCTTTTAATTTAAAGGTTTCGGTATAACCGCCGCGAGCGCATCGATACACCAATTATGAGTTCCAAACTAAAACTAAAAAACTTAAATATCTAGCTTACTTTAAACCTAGCCTTGCACATGCCGCGTCGGTGTTGTGGCGGCCACGTGCTGACCTAGCAGTTCCTTGCGGTACTTTTCCTTCATTTGTTCATATAAATTTTTCGGCGCATGTGGCGATCATATCACAACTCAAGTGCATTGCCTGTGTCTGTCAATGCTACAAGAGTTTGTTGCCGGCGTCGGTCAAAGCATCTTTTACGCTGACCGATTCGCATTCTGTAAGCTCGTGATAACTTGTACACTTCTTTTATTACGAAATATGAAATTCATTTTTGAAGTGAAACTTTTTTAGCGAGGTGAAAGTCCAAAAAAAAAAGGTAACAGAATTAAATGGCACGTGCCGCCATATCATCGACTTAGTTTGCTCCTGAATTTACGGAATTCTTTTGGAGATAAATGTGTTAAATCTTGAATGAGCTTCACGAATCCATGAAAGAACTATGGTCGAGTCAGACCAGCAATAATATATGTACTTGGATGGAATGATTTCAGCAATACTAATGACAAGTCAGATAATAACAGTGCAGTGGCTAATTCGAGTTTTGGAACAGTGAGCGTTTTTAGCGGCGCGACTCTGGACTTCGAGCAGAGAAAATGCGATGCAACTACACCATCTGTCACAGAATGTGTGAACTTGCCATGAAGTATTTGGCATCAAAACAAACTGATGGATTTGAAAACCAGCCATTGTAGAAATTTGAAACATGTGATCTAGCCAGTAGGAGTGTAGAGATTGCGACAAAATTCTGTCCCAATCGATTTTATTCTTCCACAATATTTGCATAAAGATTTTAAGTTTAGACGACGACGAAGCGGTTTGTAGAATCTGGTGGGATGATGCTAAAAATGATGAGTTTCATTACAGGTTTGTCTAGAAACTCATGGCCGAAATAAAATAGCAACATGTCGGAAGCGGTGTCTTACGCCAAACCGTATGTTTTTGTTGTGTCGGTGCCGTCGTGAAATCTGATTGTTTTCTCAGAATCAGAATCGTTTTCACCATCCAAGGCATTGCTTCATCGTGGACAACTGCTGCATTGCACGGATGGCTAGAAATGCTGGCTTTATGCCATACGTTACCGTATCCAGCATGTAGACTTTATCTCATCGTTTGCACTAACACGTCACAAAATACTTTGAAGAAAGTGATCGGGATGAGACATGCGCACACATATTTCACAAATATCTCCATATAATGCAACATTAAAGAAACGAAAACGAATGAATATGATGAATAGATTGGGTCGTATGGCTGGGCCGGCAAGAAACCGGTCTTTTAGAGAAAATCTTGACTTGGACTTTGCCAAACCATCAAAGACGACGCGCAGTTTTGTGCTAGATGTGTCAAGTTTTTGAACACATTGATGATGCAGAAAATATTGAGGCTGATCACATTTCTTGAGGGAAAGCGACATGTGGCTCAAATCGATAAATTCCTGCATAAATGCTGCGTATTGAGCCTTTAAACCGAAATTATTTGCAAACTTGTGCTCAAGTGATTTGAAACGCCGTAAAGCACGGCTGTGAGAGTCACCAATTTTCTTGAGTCTAGTCTTGGCAGGCAGGCGAACCGAATATTGACCAGTTTGAAGCCGAGTACAGTGCTTCTGAAAGAATTCCTCACAAATGGTTTCCTCATCATTGCAAATCATTGCATCGAAGAAAAGGCTGGCTTTAATTAGCAAGTCAATCCGTTGAATCTAATAGAAAAGATTTTGGGTTGTATCTTGTAAGAGTTGTACTTGGTTTGCTCTCCGCTACTTTAATTTATTTTCTACATATTAACTTGTGTTTAATCACTGAATTGTGCGTTAACATTAGCGTATTTCTATTAATTGTCAGTGTTGGAATTTGATTTATTCGGTGCTGTCTGGTGAACTGATTTTATTAAATTTTAATTTTTTCATAAAAAAATATTGCGCCTTTGGTGCTTTGCATTGTTTTGTTTTTGTAAACAAACAGCACACATCTGTTTATTTCGCGAGTATAGTGTAATTATTGTATAGTGAGTGACCGTATCAATTTTCTCGTTCAAGCTTTCACTCTCCATTTTTAGTACTTTCTTCTGTTTTTATGCAATTTAATTAAATACTTTTTGGCTTCTGTTTAATTTCAAATCCTTAAGGTAATTTTAAGTATTTAAAATTTTTCCACATCCATTTCTTATTTATATTTTTTTATTTTTATTTATTTATTAAATTTTTCTACTATGGCATGATGTTATGTGAAGTGTAAGAAGGCATTCGATGTTTGAAATTTACGACAACCATGCTCATGTCGCTTTTGCTGACCTAACTGGTAGAATCGTTGACAGCTTTGCCAAAAATAATGCCTTACGCTGGTCGTGTCCCGACTGACCTACTTCGGAAATTAATTTTTCCAAATTTGTAATAAATTCGCGTAATGCGTTTTCAGTATTAGTTAAGGGTGGTAAATGGCTTGCTGGAAAGCTTGAAGTTTATGAAAAATCTTTTGAGGAGTACAAAAGTGCTGATTTGTCTTTTAAACGGAAGAAGGCCAAATCTTCTAAAACAAAAGTACCCCTACAATAGTTATTAGTGCTGATAACAGCCCAATCACTCCCAGTTGCTCAAATCAGAATAGTGACCAGGTATATTCAACTCCTATGTCAGTTCCTCCTCCAGTTTCTTTTGCTGCGGTAGTTATACAGCCTTCTGTCATAATTTCACTTAAGCCGTTAGTTGTCGTTCCTGCCACTAAAGCTTCTTGTGTCTCCCGGTTGGCCATTGATACTACGGAATGTGATGTTAATTATTATATAGTTTCTAAATTTCCATCCATATCTAATCCTATTATTAAAAAATTTAAGTTTGCCCAAAAGCGATCTAGTAGTAGTAGTAATAGTTCTTTATTTTTTTAAATTTCTTTTGTTTTTTTTTTTTCATTTATCGTTCATAAAATTTCGTTCTTAAGAACTATGAGCTTACAATGTCAGTGGCATGTCTGTCTGACGTCCGCCACGTGCCAGTGTCTTCTGGAATCCACGCGACTTTATATTAATCTGCTAACCTCTCCCATTTGTCGAAGAATTGCGTCCTTGTTTGTATCAGATAGCTCGTGATAGTTCTAAATAGTCTGTCCTCCTTTAGTTTCATTGTGTATCTTATAATAATCGAATAAAACACTCAAATTTGCTTAAAATATTCAAAATTTTTATTGTATTGATAAATAGGTTTTTGCCATTTACGTTTTAAATTCAACTTCATGTAAATGTAGTCCTCGGCTAAGTTTCAAATGGTCCATTCGGAAGATCCAATTTTGCGTCACTTTTTCGAGCATTTCGGCCTGTATTCCACGAATTACGCATGTTATGATATACTGTAAGGCTTCAATCGAGTTTAGCTTGTCCATATAGACTAACGACTTTACATAACCCCACAAGAAATAATCAAGAGGGGTTAAATCGCATGATCTTGGCGGCCAACTCACAGGGCCATTTCGAGAGATAAGCTGCTCACCAAATTCATCCTTCAACATTTCCATTGTTTAACTTAACAAATTGTGCACATTTTTCACAGAGCACGAATTTTGATAATAAATTTCAATAATTTGCAATCGTTGCTCGTTTGTAAGTGTTTACATGATTAAATGGCAGAGGACACTGAAAACTTCTAACTTTGACAGATGACGTTTGGACGCCATTACTAACCAGTGCTGCCAACCTGAAAAACTTAACTCTTAAAAAAAAACACCCTATACAAGTATATATGCATCGGTAGAGCATACGCGAGATTTGTTTCCAGGGCGATAGCGTAATTAGGCGTATTCGATGGCAATTTGAATATTCTTTTAATAAATATGTTTGAAGTCTTTCTAAATCGTCAATTTCATCCAATCGCCATACCTGTGCTGCGTAGGACATTATAGGCGTTGCGGTTGCCTCAAAGAGCTTATACTTTGTGCTATGGTCAACATTTTTATACCCTGTACCAAAAAATGGTAAAGGGTATATTAAAGTTGTGCAAATGTATGTAACGGGCAGAAGGAGGCGTGGCAGACCCCATAAAGTATATATATTCTTGATCAGCATCAAAAGGCGAGCGATCTAGCCATGTCCGTCTGTCTGTCTGTCTGTATGAACGCACGGATTTCGGAAACGGTAAGACCTACAACCACCAAATTTTGCACAAAGACTCACCCAATACATAGGCATAACACATTTATTTTTTTTTTTCGATATTCGTCCTTTAACATATAGCTGCCCTTTTGTTTTCAAGATATCTTCACCAAATTTTGGATTTAAAAGTTTTAGCTAAAGACCAATTACATATCGCAATATTATGTATATCGGTTTACTATATCATATAGCTGCTATAGGAACGATTAGCCGAAAAACAACATTTACTGAGAAAAACTTTTTGGTTTATATCGTTACCAAATTTCGAATTTGTTAGTTTTAGATAATATTCAATTATACTCCTGAATATGATAAATATCGATACTATAACATATAGCTGCCAAAGAAACGATAAGCCGAAAAATGGCTTTTACTAAAACAAAAATTTTTTTTTTATTTTGGATTGGGTACAGGGCTTTCTATAGTCGGTTACACCCGACTATAGCCCTGCCTTTCTAGTTCTTACCTAAGAATTTGTTCCAAGTATTATATATGGCTTTTTTCGTGTCCTTAAGCTTAAGTGCTACATGCTTTTTGAAATTCATATCCGCTGTGAGGGTGACTCCTAGATATTTAAACTCCTTGACCACTTCGATAGGCTCATTGTTCAGGTTCCATTTGTCTGCAGCAGCCATTCTTCCTGTTCTACTTTTCCTCATTATTTATTTTTGATTTATCTGCATTTATTTTTAGATTCCAGATTTTGCAGTACGAGTACATCTTATCTATTATTGATTGCATCATTTTCGGGCTGTCAGCTAAGACCACCATATCATCTGCGTAAATAAGCACCTTTATCCTTTGGATCGCGAATATGACTACGCCTGGTAGTATATGCACAATGTCGTTAACGAACAGTGAGAACAATAGTAGTCAGTCTACAGCCTTGTTTTACACCCATGTTCGACTGGCAGTCGGATAGGTTTTCACCATCCCATACTGCTGTTTTGTTTCCGTTGTAAAGGCTTTCAATGATTTTTATAATTTTGGATGACCAATAATTAATAGCGCTTCCTGAAACCTGCTTGGAATTCGGTTAGTCGATTAATCTCAATTACCCATATTGTGAGTCTATCCAGATTTATCGTGGTAAAGATTTTCATGTCGCTGTTTAAGAAAGTTATCCCTCCGTAGTTACCTGCCTCGTTGGGATTGCCCTTTTTATTGATCGGGTATATAATGTTTTCTAGGAAAAGGCGCCTGCCTTTTTCATATATGTAGTTATATGCGCGTGTTTACAATCTTACGAACTTGGGGGTTACAATGCTTAAAGCACTCAGCAGGTATACGGTCCGCACCTGGCGCTTTGTTCGACTTAATTTGTTTAATCTCCGCCTGTACTTCCACCAGTGATATAGGCGCGTCCAGCTTTGCGTAATTAATCTTCGGCATGCGTAACTTATTCTGGTTGCTAGGTGGTTTTCCAGTAGCAGGCTTTTAAAATGCTCTGTCAATGCTTGCGAGTTGGCTTCTATTATTTTAATAATTGACTGCCCTCTTAATTTTCTAACCATTGCGCAAAACGTCTTGCTGTCCTTGATTGCATTTATCTCGTGTTCCATTCTTCTAAAGTATCGTAATTGTTTTTGCTGACATAGGTTTTTAAACTGCCGGTTTATTACTTGGTAGGTTTGCCTATTTTCTACCTTGTTATCCTGTCTTAATTCCCTTAATGCGGCAAAGGACCTTTGACGCAATTTTGTAATGTGCATATGTTTAGTATTTTTATTTTTGTGTATGTATTTATATGATTTTATTTATACATTGTTTGCATATTTGTGTGGGTCTTGCGTCTTATTAATTAACATTATGTGCGTGCCACGTAACCGCTTTCAGGGTTGGGTATTTGGCTATCGCGAGCACAAATACTGCCGACAAAAAAAAAAGGAGAAAACTGGAGGCCGAGGTGGAAGGCCACCGCTCCGTCTCTACCCACCCTACCAGCTAATTTTCACCATATGGATGCTTGCTTACGCAGTCTACTACGCGAATACTAACGATAATTTAATTTATGATGCAAAAATAAAAATTGAAATAAAAAAAAATTCATTTACATAAGTTTATGTAGCACTGCTTTGATCGCATCTGTGCTTCTGTACAATAGCAAATATTTTTTTTTTTTTAATTCATTTATTTTATTTACATTAACTTAAATACAAACAAAAAAAATCATTACACATTGCACCTAGTTGACTTTCTCTAACAAAAAATTTTCTTATGGACAAATAGATTAATTAAATTCATTTACAAGTTAAAAATAAATTATTAGTTTAATTTAAATGACTAAATTAAAATGAGGTAACTATATCGCAAGGCTAGTTCCCTTTAGGCGACGTAAAAGCCCTTCTGTGAGGTTTAGCCTAGATGCGTCCAGATTTACATGCGCTGTAAGACGAGAGTTGTGTGCCTTTGCCGCTATTTTTATCTGATCTGCTACCATGTTAATTCCAAGGTCTCGGTGAAGATCGCTGTTTCGTATATACCATGGGGCATCTAAAATGTTTTATAAAACATTGTTTTAAAGTTGTTGGATCAATTGGACATTGCTGCTGAACGTACAGCCCCAGAGTTGGGCTCCATATGTCCAGACAGGTTTGAGAATCTGTTTGTAGTCCATAAGCTTGTTTGATATTGATAACCTAGATCGCCGACCTGGGAGCCATTTCAAAGTCTTAAATTTTAGGTTAAGCTCATCTCTTTTTTTGAGGACATTCTGCTTCCATCGTAATTTGGCATCCAGTATCATTACCAAGTATTTAGCTGTATTAGCATGTGGTATCTGTGTTCCATCCATGTTGAGTAGGTGGTATCGTAAGGTTTTATTGGTAAAATCAACGTGGACAGATTTTGTTTGGTTCAGCTTTATCTTTCATTTCGGGACCCATAGCGTCACTATATTGATTGGCCTTTACAGGCATCTTGTGGATTCTTTTTCCGTTTTTCCCAGAAGGTCCGCATCATCAGCGAATGTAGAGATTTTAACATCTTCATCAGAAGGGATATCGTGGGTGTATATCAGTTACAATAACGGACCTAGAATACTACCCTGGGGTACTAGGCTAAGATGAATCAAAGGTTAGAGTAATAGTCTCCTCTTTTACTCGAAAGTATCTTTCTTTAAGATAGGATCGGATGATGCAGTAATATAGATTTCAGATGGCAATATAGATTTTATTTTAAACAGCAGGCCGTCGTGGCAAACTTTATCGAAAGCTTGCGATACGTCTAGAAATACCTCTGAGCAGAGACTTTTTTCTTCAAGTGATTCCTTCGAAAACTAAATTAATAGTGAGGCACAATACCTTTATTTTCTATTATTGGTGATACCCGCTTAATGAGGATTATTTCAAATATTTTGGACAGTAGCGGGAGTATTGATGTCGGTCGATATGAGGTGATCTCGTGAGCAGGTTTGCCTGGTTTTAGAATAGTGATAATATCAGAAACCTTCCAAATCGATGGTACGTCTTAGTGCAGCATTAATTAGTTGAGTTAGTTTCGATAGAGTGTGAGAGTTGTTAGGGATAAGCTCATTAGACTCATTGTCTTGATCAAATACATGAGATAAGTAGTCAGCAAGCACTTCACCCTTTTCCTTGTCACTTCTGGCCCAATTTCCATCGAGTTTCTTTATTGGTGTTCGTTGAACTATCGGTCTCTTAAAGTTTTTCGTGCATTTCCATAAAGAGTAATTCGTATTGCGGTCATAT
>JBAMBQ010002515.1:0-10104 GCA_037044495.1 Stegana nigrithorax
TAGTAACAAAAACCACTTTATTTTTTAAGATATGTTTACAAAATTTGGGATTTAATTGTTTTACCTAATGCCCAATCACATATCTAAAAACTATGTATATCGGTTCACTATATCATATAGCTGCCATAGGAACGATCGGCCAAAAAACAACATTTACTGGGAAAAACTTTTTTGTATATTAAGCAATCGTTATGAAATTTTGGATTTACCAATTCTAAGTAATATCCAATAATATTCCCGAATATTATAAATATCCGTTGACTCTAACATATAGCTGCCATAGGAAGGATCGACCGAAAAACAACATTTACTGAGAAAAACTTTTTTGTTTATTAAGATATCGTTACCAAATTTTGGATTTATGGATTCTAAGTAAATTCAAATCATATATCTAAATATGATAAATATCGGTGCACTATAACATATATATGCCATAGGAACGATCGGCCGAAAAATGGCTTTTACAAAAAAAAAAATTTTTTTTCTTGAGATATCCTTACATGAATGAATTAAAGCAACAAAAAAATATATTAAGATTTGGCTTCGGTACAGGGTTTTCTATAGTCGGTTACGCCCGACTATAGCCCTGCCTTTCTAGTTTTAAACTATTAAAATAAAAATTAGAATGGTTTAGCTTCTTCGCTGACTTGATATTGGAAAGAAACATATACGTTTCTCACTCCCAGTTCAGACATAATGAGCAATTCAGTGTGTTAAATGCGATATGCTGACGTAATTGGGAGTCAAATTTTAAGATCCCAACTTAATTGCTGTTCCTGTTCCCTAATTTTTATACCCTGTACCAAAAAATGGTAAAGGGTATATTAAAGTTGTGCAAATGTATGTAACAGGCAGAAGGAGGCGTGGCAGACCCCACAAAGTATATATATTCTTGATCAGCATCGAAAGGCGAGTCGATATAGCCATGTCCGTCTGTCCGTCTGTCCGTCTGACCGTCTGTCCGTCTGTCCGTATGAACGCACGGATCTCGGAAACGGTAAGACCTACAACCACCAAATTTGGCACGAAGACTCTGCCAATCCATAGGCATAACGAGTTTATTTTTTTTTTCGATATTCGATCTATAACATATAGCTGCCATAGGAATGATCGGCCGAAAAGCCATATTTAGTAACAAAAACCACTTTATTTTTTAAGATATGTTTACAAATTTTGGATTTAATTGTTTTACCTAATGCCCAATCACATATCTAAAAACTATGTATATCGGTTCACTATATCATATAGCTGCCATAGGAACGATCGGCCAAAAAACAACATTTACTGGGAAAAACTTTTTTGTATATTAAGCAATCGTTATGAAATTTTGGATTTACCAATTCTAAGTAATATCCAATAATATTCCCGAATATTATAAATATCCGTTGACTCTAACATATAGCTGCCATAGGAAGGATCGGCCGAAAAACAACATTTACTGAGAAAAACTTTTTTGTTTATTAAGATATCGTTACCAAATTTTGGATTTATGGATTCTAAGTAAATTCAAATCATATATCTAAATATGATAAATATCGGTGCACTATAACATATAGCTGCCATAGGAACGATCGGCCGAAAAATGGCTTTTACAAAAAAAAAAATTTTTTTTCTTGAAATATCCTTACATGAATGAATTAAAGCAACAAAAAAATATATTAAGATTTGGCTTCGGTACAGGGTTTTCTATAGTCGGTTACGCCCGACTATAGCCCTGCCTTTCTAGTTTTATATTGCCTTGCTACTGGCAGGACTAATGCCAGGCTGGCAGGATCGCCATGTAATAAATTAGCGTTAGGTTGGTTTTTACTTATTTATTAATTGCCTATAATGCCGGTGATGTTGGCATGGCAATTTCCTTACACTTATTGTCTATTACATTGTTTAGGCTATGCCCTTTTATACTTTAATCTACTTACAGTTAATCAATACAAAGTGATGGTGTGTCATGCATGCACTTTGTATTGTATGCAGGGTTTCAAATGACCGCTGCTTTTTGATTCACGTTTGTTTACATTTGCACAATGGAATGTGCAAGGTAAACGAATTTCAAAATATAGGGCATGCATGCTACAGTCTCAAAGAAGAGTATAATCTCTTAGACGACCTGGAATGTATATTCAGAGCTGCACAACAATACAATATAACAGTGCATTGCCAAGCAAAAGCCATTAGATGCTTTGTACAACAAAACTAGACATGACAACATACCAAAAATTGTCAAAAACTCTCAACAAAATATGTTGCAGACTCACAACAAAAAACATGGGAAAAAAGATTTCCATACCGGACAAGTCATATATGAAAAAATTATTGGGGAACGAAACAAACTCCAGCCGCGTTACAAAAAACAGATCGTTAAAGAAGATTTAGGTAAAAAGGTTATAATTCAAAACAGGGACAGAATAGTCCATAAAGATAATATAAAAACATTTATCCAGCCAACGGGCTAATTTTATTATTTATTCTTTTACCACACCATGTATTATGCTATAATACTAGCACTTATATATCCCACCGTACAGGATATCATTGATAACACAAGAGACAGCTACGTGTTGATCAAAACAGACTATGCACTAATTTACAAAGACTATGGTATCATCCTGCATTTAACCAATTTTTGAAAAGAAAAAAACCAAAGAAAACAAATTCCGCATCAGACCTCCTTTAAATTGAAATAGAACTCAATTTAATACAAACTCTACTTAGCTAACTAAGTAATACAAGATCTAAAAGAGGTATCAATGGATTAGGTACAATCTGGAAATGGATAACAGGCGCACCTGACCACGATGATTTTAAACATAAGTATCACAACCAGAGTAAATGACTTAATACAAAGTAACAATAAACAGTTTAGCACAAACTCGGAAATATTCAAAACAACACAAAAACTAAAGTTACTCATAAATGAATTACCAAATACTATTCAAACGGTCACCCTTTCAAAGGCATCAGTTTTAAACCCTTCTATACTACATTTAGAAGAAATAAAAAACATATTTCAACAGAATACAAACACATTTCACTGACGGACCTTTTGGACGTATCAGATTTAAAACTATTACAGAAAAACAATTTAATCATTGCATATATCAAATATCTTTTAATATTTCATTCATGCACTCTATACGAAACCAGAGCTATACCTCAAAATGATGGCGAATTACTTATACCAAAAGAAGCCATAAAATGTAATAATTAATATGTTAATGTAAAACACTGAAAATTAGAATTAAGCAACTATTTTTTTTTTTTTAAATAAATAAAATAAAATTAAAATTGATGAAAACTTGCTTCTTAAACATTCTCAACAAAAAACAAGCTAATTATACTAAAATAAAAGAAAACTAGAAAGACAGGGCTATAGTCGGGCGTAACCGACTATAGAAAACCCTGTACCAAATCCAAAACTGAATATTTTTTTTATGTTGCTTCAATCAAACAACACAAAAGTTATAATTCGCAAGTGCGAAGTTAGATGTAGCACACGGTATGACGTCAGCTATTTCTCACTGCACCGCATTATAATTCAAAATCGGTTCATGTGAAAAAAATATGATCTTAGGAACCAAACAGAAACTAAGTATCGTTTGACTGGACAAGTCATCTGTGAAGCACGGTGTGCTGAACGGAAGGTAAGCTATAGGGTGATTTTTTAAAAGCTATAGGAAAGTTTTTCAAAAAAAAACAGAAAAATGCATGAAATCTTTATTTGAATCGATAGTACGGTCCATATAATTTAATGTTTGAAGATTATTTCATGCAAAGGTTGACCTTGACTGCGCCTCAATTGGTCCATCCGCTTAGTCCAATTTTGGCATTCTTTTTCCAACATTTCGGCCGGTATCTCACGAATAAATGCTTCAATGTTGTCTTCCAATGCGTCAATTGAAGCGGGCTTATCTGTATAGACATGAGCTTTAACATAGCCCCACAAAAATTAGTCTAAAGGCGTTAAATCGCATGATCTAGGCGGCCAATTGACCGGTCCCGAACGTGAAAAAAAATATTCACCGAACTCGCCTCTCAATAAGTCCATTGTTGCGCGTGCTGTGTGGCATGTGTCTTGTTGAAACCACATGTCATGCAAGTCAAGCTCTTGTATTTTGGGTAAAAAACAGTTGGACATCATCTCACGGTAGCGCTCACCATTCACAGTTACGTTACGATTCGCATCATTTTTGAAGAAGTACGGTCCAATGATGCCACCAGCCCATAAACCGCACCAAACTGTGACTTTTTCTGGATGCATTGGTAGCTCTTGCAATGCTTCTGGCTGATATTCACTCCAAAATCGACAATTCTGCTTATTTACGTACCCATTGAGCCAAAAATGAGCTTCGTCGGAAATGGAAGAAGCGCGCGATGAACTTTCTTAACAGAGCACGCATTTTGATAATAAAATTCAATAATTTGCAAGCGTTGTTTGTAAGACGATTCATGGTTAAATTATAGACCAAATTGTAGATGTTTGACAGTGAAACAAAACACGAAACGTGCGTCAGCTGTTTAAACCAGTGGTGCAAAAAGATAATAGCCAAAAAATCACCCGTTATTTGGGAAAGCTACCAGTGATCGGACGCGGTCGGAGAGGGGTATGACCGGTGGGTCATAAAAGTATAAGCTCTACAATAAGCAAAAGTCGTTGAAAACGAGGAGATCCTCTGCCAACGCAACTCTTAAGCAAAAGTCGCTGAAAATGAGGAGAAGCTCGGCCAGCGCAACAATTAAGCATAAAAGTCGCTGAAAACGAGGAGAACCTCTGCCAGCGCAACAATTAAGCATAAAAGTCGTTGAAAACGAAGAGAACCTCTGCCAACACAATTCTTAAGTGAAAGGTCGTCGAACACGAGGAGTTCCTCTGACGACGCAATTCTAGATTCACTCTTAACTTTGTCATTTACCGTTGAATACGAGGAGAACCTCTGACAACGCGATCATAATTAAGCGCCGAACAAGGTCATACTTGGTCTCGGCTAATTATGCCCGCATAAAAGGTAGGCGATAATCCACTTATAGTATGCCGCCCAGGAGTACAGACAAGACGCGACGCCTGAAACGAGGGGCAATCACGAAACCACGAAGGAACACAGCATGTGGGTCACGAAGACCATCTTAAGTTTAAGATAGCAAGTAATTTTTAAAAAATAAAGAATAGAAGACCGCGAAGGCACTACGATTAAGAAATATCGGCACATAAGGCCAGAAAGGCCAGTAGTATTAAGACACACGTCAAAGAGAGATAAATAAAGCTGTAATTATTATAAAAACTATCATCACGCATTCAATTTTGCACGGAATAGCACTGACTCGACACCTTAGCGGAAACTACAAATTCTGTACGAACCCAGGATCCTGACGAGCATACCTCAGCTAAAACGAGTTCGTTACAGTGGCGCCCGAGCAAATTTGGACAAGGTGGTCAGTACTAGTCAGTTGCTAACGTGTGTAATAACAATCAGAGATAATGGAGGATCAACTAACGAATGATGTAAATAGCCCCAATAAATAGCCCCATTCATTCTGACAAGGTTCCTGTACGGTATTATAGTCAAATGTAGACATAAAACTATGTTATAGTGTACTTTCGCGCAGCTCGAAAACTAGTAGCTATCTACAGGTGTTTTTTCTCTCTTCCTTTTCTTTTCTGCTTTTTTTTTTTTTCTTTACGTTCATGGTCTAAAAATCTTAGTTCACTAACACAGAGAAACCCAGATGCATTTCTTACACTGTTTATGTGTTGGTGCGAAAATGCGGCTGACAGGGTTGCAAGATCGTCCGAAAAAACCAAAGTTGCCTAATCAGGCCGACAGGGTTATATGAACGGGCAGACCAGAAGACTTCATGGTGTAATAATTACAAGATGATGCCAATTATTGACACTAATCGGACCACTCTCATTGGAAAGCCGCCAAGTGTGACATAATCGACAATTAGTGAATTTTTGGAGGTGATATTAGTGTTGAACACAAAGAGAGAAAATGTAGTGCAAATAACAAAACTTCTTTTATGAATTGGAATGATATAAATGTTAACAGAAAAGTTTCACATATTTCGTCAATTTAATGGCACGGAAATTCTTTAAAAATTTAGAAAATACCAAATCGGTGTTAGATTATATGAGAGTGTATTGGTCGGCCCAATACAGGGTTTCATGAAAGGGCTGACCAGATAACTTCATTATAATAACATTATAATGAAATGAAAGTTTAGATACTTTAAATTGACAAAAAAATACTGAGATCATAACTACTTGCAACTTACAAAATTCTTCAAGTACTATAGGTTTACACATCTCCCGTGTGATCCGACTCACATTGTTTTTTTTTTATTTTTATTTCCAATATTTTAGTTATAAATTTATTTGAATTCAAGTATTGTACGAGCAAGTACTAGAACTAGTTCACTAGTTCGTGTAGATGACCCGGTTATTTGAACTAGTTCGTTCAGGAACTACACAACTTTAACAAACAACAAATCAAACTTAGATACACAGTAGTGTTGGGTAAGTCTTGCTCACTCTGGTAAACATGTTCACTTGTCATATTTTTGGAAGCGAGTGAACTCGCTCACATTACTCAGTTGTTCACTTGCTTACTCACTTAAGAATTGCAGTTGCTTATGAACAACACAAATGCATATATTGATATTTCAGCATGGTTGATTATTATTTACAAAATAAAACATAATTATACCCTGTACTAAAAAATGGTAAAGGATATATTAAAGTTGTGAAAATGTATGTAACGGTCAGAAGGATGCGTGGCTGACCCCATAGGAATGATCGGCCGAAAACCCACATTTAGTTACCAAAACCCTTTTGTTTTTTAAGATATCTGTACCAAATTTTGAATTTAATAGTTCTAACCAATGTCCAATCACATGTCTAAATTTCATGTATATCGGTTTACTATATCATATAGCTGCCATAGGATCGATCGGCTGAAAAACAACATTTACTGAGAAAAACTTTTTTGTTTTATTTGGCGATCATACGCCTGGTACGATATTAAAATTCAATAAAAATATTACACGCAAATGATGCGTTGTGTTATGAATTTTTTTATTTAATATAGCTGGGATGGTATATTGTATGAGATGCGGCCTCTATATGATTAACAGTCTCTGTGGTAATACCAGAGACAACTTATACCATAGAGACTGTTAATCATATAGAGGCCGCATCTCATACAAGTTGAAATTTTTGTTCGTGGGCGCCTTTAAAGGCGCCCAAAATTCTGTTGGGAGTACCATAGTGCTTTACTACTCTGACTTTTCATTTTCGTTTGATTTGATTGGCCTAGCTCATATAAGTTTTTTTGGTGCCAACTGCCATTTTGTTCGAATTGCAAGAATGTAGTTGATGTTGAAGTGGACGAGTGTGCAAATTTCTTGCTGCAGACCATCCTATTACTTGCTACATTTTATGAGTGCTTGGTATGAAAAGGCGCTGGTCGACGGTACCGTCTGAAATACATGAGTTTGTGTGTACGTGCAGAAAAGAATTTATCATGATTTTGAAGTTTTGACTATTTCTATCAAATATATTTTTTGCTTTGTGTTGCTGCTGATTCTTTATTGTCAAATGAATTTCATTCTGTTTTTCATGTGTGCCTGGTATAAAAAGGCCGTCGTATTCAATTTGTGTATGCATTTGGACACCAACACCATCAGTAATGTGTATACACACATAAATTAGCGATTTTGTCATGATTTTAGAAATTTTAATTGTCTAGCTATATTATTTTTCTTGCTTTTTGTGAAATATTAGCTCTGCTTCTTCATTCTTACGGGCATATAAATTCTCAACGCTGCTTCTTCACTCTTTCGATGTGCGCTTGAAAAAAGTCAAAGGCAATTAGAATATTTTGCACTAATCATTCATTATTTGTGAAAATAATTGTATGCAAAATACATTTAATAAAATATGGTGCAATTATTTAGTTAATTTGGAACAAATGTTGAGCAGACAATCAACTGAACTGCAAGTGAATCGAAATACCAGTTCGTTTGGCTTATAGAGGAGTGCTAAAACACTTGAATAAGGAAATTGCAAGCTGACTACACAAAGTATGAATAGTTGCTGGAAGATTAATTTTGGTCTTTTACTATTCGCTTCAAATGTGTCTTCTTGTAACTTATCAAGCAATATGATTGAATGATATGGCAATCAAGGGATTTTAACATATGATATGCATAGCGACCAACTACAGTGAAACTCCTCATAACCGGACACTCGCCGCCGCAGAGTTTTTGTCCGGTTATGGGAGGTGTCCGCTTATAGGGAGGGATAGGGGGTCACAGAAAATGTTATTAAAATCGCATCCAAGTCATCAGAAGTTGTTGTTTATTTCATATTTTGTACGAATTTATGAATACATATTTAACTAGAAAGGCAGGGCTACAGTCGGGCGTAACCGACTATAGGAAACCCTGTACCCTATCCAAAACTGAATATATTGTTTTGTTGCTTTAATATATTTTATTCATTATGATAGGATGTTTCAAGAAAAAAAATTTTTTTTAATAAAAGCCATTTTTCGGCGGATTGTTCCTACTTCAGCTATATGCGATAGTAAACCGATATTTATAATATTCTAGAATATTATTGTATATTACTTCAAATCATCAAATCCTAAATTTGGTAACGATATATTTATAAACAAAAAAGTTTTTCTCAGTAAATGTTGTTTTTCGGCCGATCGTTCCTATGGCAGATATATGTTATAGTAATACGATATTTATCATATTCAGTAATATGATTGGGTATTGCTTAAATCTGACAAATCTAAAATTTGGTAACGATATCCATACAACTAAAAAAGTTTTTCTCAGTAAATGTTGTTTTTCGGCCGATCGTTTCTATGACAGCTATATGATATAGTAATCCGATATTTATCATATTCAGTAATATGATTGGGTATTGCTTAAAACTGTCGAACCTAAAATTTGGTAACGATATCCATACAAATAAAAAAGTTTTTCTCAGTAAATGTTGTTTTTCGGCTGATCGTTCCTATGACAGCTATATGATATAGTAAACCGATAAACATAATTTTCAGATATGTGATTGGACATTACGTAAAACTGTTAAATCCAAAATTTGGTGAAGATATCTTGAAAAACAAAAGGGTTTTTGTTACTAAATGTGGGTTTTCACCCGATCGTTCCTATGGCAGCTATATCTTATAGGTCGAATATCGAACAAAAAAAAAAACTCGTTATGCCTATGGATTGGGAGAGTCTTCGTGCCAAATTTGGTGATTGTAGGTCTTACCGTTTCTGAGATCCGTTTGTTCATACAGACGGACAGACAGACGGACAGACGGTCAGACGGACAGACGGACATGGCTAGATCGACTAGCCTTTCGATGCTGATCAAGAATATATATACTTTATGGGGTCTGCCACGCCTCCTTCTGCCTGTTACATACATTTGCACAACTTTAATATACCCTTTACCATTTTTTGGTACAGAGTATAAAAATGAACATTCCAAACATAAGTACATATGTATAGAAAAAGTAGATATGTATATTATACAAGTCTTTTCATTTCATTACTACTTTGGTTGAAAAAATTTTTTAATGGTTGATTGCATAAATAGTGATTGTTTTGTCTCGATATTTTTGATGTGCTGAAAAGCTACAAAATCATTTTTGACAAATAGTTTCAAACGCGCAACAAGTTTCAACGCCTCATTTCTTCATTAGATTCTTCTTCTGAATCACTTATATCCATAATATCGCTTTGTTCATCAAATTCAATTTCTATATTGTTGTCTTCAGTGCAGATGCGAATGGGATTTGTTTTGTGAGGAATTACAGATATGTATTTAAAAATAGAAAAAAAGTTAGAAAGCCTTGCACCGCAGTTAGAAACGCACATCGGCGCAACAACTAAGTGCATTGCGCATGCACTCACTTTGCGCAGTACACAAGTGCCTTTTGCAAGTGTAATATGTCTCTGCTTTCCCACATATTGTCCTCGCTAAATAAAAAGCTTCAAACTTCTAAAAAAATTCAAACAACGCATAATTTGCGTGTAATATTTTCATTGAATTTTAATATCGTACCAGGCGCTGATAATTGCAAAAAA
>JBAMBQ010002518.1:0-11417 GCA_037044495.1 Stegana nigrithorax
TGCCGGGTCAGCTACTATTTCATAAAAATCGAGAAAAATGAACTACAGTCGAAACGCGATAATCCGACTACTTGCTGATCTGAAAATACAGTAATCCGAAGGGTTATTTTCATGCATTGGCTACTCTGTAATCCGAATTAATTGCAATTCTTTAATCCGAATAACATGTTTTCCTTATGTCTTCCAAGTAAAAAGTAAAAAATTTAAATATTTATATACAACTTATATATTAATCATTATTTTTTCATTGACCCTTGTGATTTTCTTTAATAAAGTTGCATATATTAAAACAATTCAGAAATCATAAATATTGGATAGTCTGAATTGGGCCTGCAATCATTCTTCGGATTATCGAGTTTCGACTGTAGCTTCACAAATGAAACTTCTAAAAAATGTCAATCGCCACAAAAAATGCTTTGTATATGAAGACAATCACCACACACATACACAAACATGACAACTACCGAAAAAGAGACAAGCGCAACAACAAATATGGGCAATCGGCTGGCCCAACAACTACAATCAAAAAAACGCTGTGTATATGAAGACCATCATCACATACACATGCAACTACCACCGAAAAAAATATATGCCACCTTACGGTAGAGTCCAGTCCCCACGCCATCTTACGGTAGGGTCCTGGGCCTAGGACCCACGTACAAATTTTTTCAACGGGGTCATGCGTCTTCTTATTATACATATTCTCTGCTCTGTGTGTATACGTGTGCCGTATGAAATGAAATAATAAGCAAACAAACGAAAAAGTATATTATGCCTAGAAAGAGAAACAGAACTTTTCACTCGCAATAAGCATCGTCCGGCTGTGGTCGGTTGTTTGATCATTTGTTCGTAGATTTCGCACACACACCATTTCATACGGCACACGTATTTTGTGTACCATTGAGCATTGAAACATTGTTGCGTAACATTGCAGTGATTTTCAAATCCACTACTGACGCTATAAATGCTATCGCATCAAAAGGTTTACTAGGCTTCCCAATAGGTGAATTCAATGAAGATGTCTTGAAAAGAATTTCTAGCTGAAGAGTAGGGTGGTAACTATCTTCAGGGGTAGATAACGGGTTAGATCTATGCAATGAAAAATTTATGGCGCGATCTGTGAAAACTTAGTCAAGTGTACGGTTCATGCAATTCGTAGTACAATTTATTTGCTCAGGATAATCATCTAATATTGTATCAACAAATTTACACGAAGAACTAGGTACAAGAGAATTTAAAAGATCAGAAGGGGACCAAGAGACTAGCGGGAGATTAAAATCACACATGACTAATAAATAGTCAGCGGTGTGGAGAAGAAATTGGAATTTTATAGACTCCGCATGAGCAGTGTAACTAATATCATCAGGTGAAGGTGCAATATAAGAACATGTTCAAATTATATTGCAATTGTTAATTGAAAATTTTACACAAAGAAACTCAATATTATCATAGAAAGGGGTAAGTACTTCATCAGCACATAAAGGCGATCTGGTCAAAATCAGAAGACCACCACCAATTATCGCAGACAGATCTCTCCTAAAAGTAACAAAACTTCCAAAAAAAATTTCTGAGTTAAGGAATTCTGGACGGAGTAGGGTTTCAACAAAAACAATAACATCACAATCACAAGAAAAGCTATCAAGAAAAAACCTTTTAACAGAGAATATACAAGTTAACATTGTTGCATTAACACTTACACTTTTACACGTTGAAACTATGCTGGCACTCACGATGTGAGCAACACAAAAGTCAGCGTCATTGAAGTCCGACATCCTTCACGTGATGCATAGATACTCATGATGTCAACAACACAACAGTCAGTGTCATTGAAGTACCGACATCCTTCACGTGCAGCATTGCGAGCATACGTGGATACCCATGATGTAGACAACGCAACGGTCGGCGTCATTGAAATTCGAAATCCTTCACATGCTGCATTGCGAGCATGTGTTGGCTCTCATGATATGGGCAACACAACGGTTGGTGCCATTGATGGCTGATATTCTTCACATGTTTCATTGCAACGCTCTATACAGTGTCAGCGGTCTGCCGCCGGTAGGTAGTATAAGCAAGGTTTCGTTAAGAATGTTTTGATAGAACTAAGCTAGTTTACATTATGGATTCAAACATACTGCCTGCACCGAGCAGTTGCAAAATAAATGAAGTAACTCAAATCCGATGTTTCCTTTCAATGATTGAAAAATATTTATATCGGGAAACCATCTTATTATATTTGATATACTAAAAAGGCGCATGACAGCGTTGAAAATTTCATATGCCGGTGACTGTCGCCAGTGCCCGGCGTTGGAATAAAATTTTGAATTGCTTTTTTCTCTACACTCTTTATGGAATACTCATTTTTTGTTTCGATTGTAGTTGTTGGGCTAGTCGAATGCTTACATTTGTTGTTGCGCTTGTTTTTTTTTCGGTAGTTGTCATGTTTTTGTATGTGAGTGGTGATTGTCTTCATATACTAAGCATTTTTTGTGGCGATTGACATTTTCTAGAAGTTTCATCTGTGCAGCTACAGTCGAAACTCGATAATCTGAGGAATGATTGCAGGCCCAATTAGGACTATCCAATCTTTAGGATTATTAGATTGTTTTAATATATGGAACTTTATTAAAGCAAATCATGAGGGTCAATGAAAAAATAATAGGCATTCTCACGCTTCTGTTGAATCGAAATGTTAAATGAAATATACAGGCAAGCCAAAAACAACATTTCACAACATTTCACCACAGAGACTGTTAATCATATAGAGGCCGCATCTCATACAAGTTGAAATTCTGCTTGGAGTACCATAGTGCTTAACTACTCTGACTTTACATTTTCGTTTGATTTGATTGGCCTAACTCATATAAGTTTTTTTGGTGGCAACTGCCACTTTGTTCGCATTTAAAGAACGTTGATATTGTTGAAGTGGACGTGTGCGCAAATTTCTTGCTGCAGACCATCCTATTGCTTGCTACATTTTATGAGTGCCTGGTATGAAAAGGCGCTGGTCGACGGTACCGTCTGAAATACATGAGTTTGTGTGTGCGTGGAGAAAAGAATTTGTCATGATTTTAGAAGTTTCAATTGTCTAGCTATTTTATTTTTCTTGCTTCTTGTGAAATATTAGCCAAGCTTCTTCATTGTTACGAGCATATGAATTCTTAACACTGCTTCATCACACTTTGGTTGTGTGCATTAAAAAAGTCAAAGCCAATTAGCATATTTTGCACTAATCATGCATAATTTATGAAAATAATTGTGTGCAAAATATATTTATTAATATATAGTGCAATTTATTAGTTCAGATGGAACAAATGTTGAGCAGGTATTCAACTGAACTTCAGTTGAATCGAAACACCAGTTAATTGGGCTTGTAGAGGAGTGCTAAAAACACTTCAATAAGGAAATTATAGGCTGACTACACAAAGCATGAATAGTTGGTAAAGATTCATTTTGGTCTTTCACTATTCGCTTCAAATGTCAGACACATTTAATGATTTCAAACAATATGAATGTATATGGCAATTTAAGGATTTTTACATAATTTCCATTTGATATGCATAGTGACCAACTACTTGACTTTCATTTGTTCAGCCAAAAAGTTAGAAAGCCTTGCACCGCAGTTAGAAACGCACATCGGCGCCACAACTAAGCGCATTGCGCATGCACACACTTTGCGCAGTCCACAAGTGCCTTTTGCAAGTGTAAAATGGGTCTGCTTTCCTACATATTGTCCTTGCTAAATACAAAGCTTCAAACAACAACAGTAATATACCATCCCAACTATATTAAATAAAAAAATTCATACCACAACCCATCATTTGCTTGTAATATTTTCATTGAATTTTAATATCGTGCCAGGTGATCAAAATTGCAAAAAAGCAAAATCCACAAGCATCGAAAATCGTTAGCACAATAGCGGGGTCCAATCGCATTTGGGCGAGGGGAACAAACATAAGGGAAGTAACACAACACACGTAAAGAGTACACGAAAAAAACTCAGTAACGATCGATTGTTTAATGTCACATTAGTGCAAGTAGCACATTGTGACGTGCGAAAGAGAGAAACAAATTAAATGTGATCGCATTTTGGCAAGGGGGACAAATATATGCGGGGAAAGAACGGTCCATTGCTAAGGAATTAGACTCTGACCGAAAACAAATGACTATCGTAGGCAGTGGAGCGTAAGCAGCACATTAAATGAGGAAAAGGGACAAAAAGAGAGCAAGTCAAACGAAGTCAGACAAGACGCCCAGTTTTCGCTTCGTCTTTTACCCTGCCCGGCGCCACCTAGTTTGAAAACTTAACAGTGGTCGTAACATTGCTGTGGTGCAGTATCTATTTATAAGTTGTCTCTGATTTCACAAAATTAGATTATACATTTAGTCATACCCCAGGCTTGTGTATGATTTTTTTCCGTTCACATGTTGTAATGAAATGAGGTACCCTGTGCCCTCGCATTTTTCAATACAGAAATTTATTGTCATTATAATGGCAAAATCTATTACATTTGAGTGTCAAATTTTAAATTTGATTATAAAAATTTGCCGGGAACTTATACTTTAAATGTTGTTGTTGTTGAGCACATTGTGATAGTACGATAGTAATATGAGTGACCTCTAATATATTTATTAGTAATGATTTCTGTAATTTTTATTGCCGATGTTGTAATACTCTGCATCGGTGACATTAGAGTGGAATAGTGAATTGCTTTCATTCTTACCTACTTCATATACATTATACGTATTAACTTAAACTTCATTCCTAACATTTTGTGCAGTTTCACTTCAATTGTGTGCTTATATGGGTGAGGAACATTACTTTTTGACATTTAATAATGTCTATAAGCTGGACTATTAGCTGAAACCTGTTTTGCCTCAGTATTTCAGCTGAAATTATCAAAAAATAATTCATAATACGTTTTACGCAGCGTGTTGCAAGCATGCGGTGTAGCGCAATCGGTAAAGCGATAGCGAAATATTTATTTTATTTCTACATATTGCCTGTTCGTTGGTTCGAAAATATATGAATATTCCTTATTGTAATTTTTTTACTTATTTTTTTAAAATATTCTTTTATAAAGTTTTTTTTTAATTGCGGTTGAAAATGCTTAAGCGCGACACACAGGCAAGCCAACAGTCAACAGCTGCCGGCAATTAAGGCACAATTAGTGAAATACAGTACACAAATAAAATTAATTAATTATTAATTTATATAAAATAGAATTTGTTTTTAAAAACCAATGTTATGCATGTGAATATTAGTGCATCGTAAAAATTTCATAAGTCAGAGAAAAAAAAAGCCATTTTTCAATGAGAGTGGTCCGATTTCTGTAACATCTTGGCGTCACCTTCTATTTACTACACCATGATTTGTGGTAATGTTTTTTGCATGGAATATCAAGGAAACGGCTATATTAGTTATATTAGCTGTATAATTTAATTAATAAATTTGAAATTGATAATTTCTTGTAATTTGTTTTTGTAGGTAACATTATTGACACTAGGGTTGAATTCCAAAACAGACCACGGGGTCAAGTGTTATAGAGTTGTCCACCTTCATCATGGACATTCCCTTTCATTACACACTCACCAACAAACTTATGTTATATAAGTTATATGATTAGAATTTCCGTTGTTCTAAATGCCTCTCAATTTCTTATGACATTTCTCAATTCCTCAATGACATTATTAAATGATCCTATGTTTTTACCCCGAGGGGAAAAACTGTACTCTTTTTTCTGTTTTGCCGCAATTTTTGGGTTTTTTGGTACCAGAACTAAATTATCTGCAATAGGCGGTTCTTTCATACTCATTTATAATAAAGTCATCAAATTCATAGGAACCAACTGGTAGTTCAATCTCATGATGTCCAATATGAAACAAATTGTTCTCTTCATTCACATTAGGTATTGAGTGATATGTATGAAAATCTATAAGAGCACATTGATAGTTTTTCTGCTACTTTATGGGTGGAAAATAATTTGCAGTTAATATTGATGAGTTTCCACTCATATTTAATGTTATTGACATCTTAAATGCTTATTTCAAACTGAAATTAAAAAATACACTTCTGCTTTAATAAATATGTTTTTATTAAATTTTGTTGTTGTTGTTGTTGTTAAACAATTACAATATATAATTTTTATTTATCCAAGAGTTATGTTGATTTGAGAAGCCTAACCACTTTAGAAAGACTTCACTGCCTCTTATTTTAAGAACTCTCCACCAAATATGTATTAGGAAAACGAGTTTTTAATAATTCTTGCTCATACGAACCCCCCTTAGTGATATTTTCCTCTTAACCGCCGGCGTCCAAACGTCATCTGTCAAAGTGTAAAGTTTTCAGTATACTCTGCTATTTATTCATGGAAAGACTTACAAACGAGCAACGATTTCAAATTATTGAAGTTTATTATCAAAATTCGTGCTCTGTGAAAAATGTCTACTGTTTGTTACGACCATATTATGGTCGTCATAATCGACCTGGCTCAACGGATACGTAAATAAGCAAGACTGTCGCATCTGGAGTGATGAACAGCCACATACCATACAAGAATTACCGATGCATCCCAAAAAACGACAGTTTGATGTGGTTTATGGGCTGGTGGCATCATAGGTCCATTTTTCATCAAAGACGACCGTGGAAGAAACGTTATTGGACCTTCCGAATGTACCATTTGAAACGGAGCCGCGGACAACATTTACATGAAGTTGTCTTTAAAAGGCATATTTATCGATACAAAAAAAATGTTGAATATTTTAAGCAAATTTGAGTGTTTTATTTGATTTATAAAAAAACTACGCTTAAAATATCACTCTTTATTTCAGTAGTCCCATTTGGTGTATAACCTTTCTCAAATACGTGTTTATATGTACTTATACGTACATTAACATTTAATTTAAATGTTGTTTTATTGAAAATTTTCAATCCTTTAAGAGTGGTACTTAATATTTTCTTTTCATTTGATGCATTAACTTCAGTCTTTGCTACCTTAATAGTTCTATGTACTTTATTATTTTAAGCATCAAGAAAATCTTGATAGTTTTCAAAGTGAGTAAACCTGGACTGTATTAGCGATTTTACTTCATCACCGTCCACTTGGAATGATAACCAAATCGCCAATAACCATACGAATCCTTATTGGCTCCATATACGGTGTCTATTGTTTTTTCTTATTTAAAAGCGATAAATATATTTATAAAGGAGAAGATACACTGGTCAAACATTAGACACAACAACGAACATTTCGATGTTTTCTTCAGATATTTCGCGAACATTGAACTTTCGACACAACAACAGAGACACAGATTTTTGTGGTTTCGGTTGTATGCGGTCATGGTCGTGAAATCGCAAATTTGCCAGCTCATTGGTAAAAAAATACCTAGAGCACCTAGCTCTAAGCAGGCCAACACGGTCAACACAGCTAAGGTGCGTCGTTCCCCCCCGCCTTATAGAGGCTCGGGACCAAGTAGCGCGCAGACAAAGGCAAGCAGTGCAAACAAAACCGCAGTCTCTGCACCAGAACGATCTCTGATAACGACACTCCCGTCACTTCCGTGACTGGGGGCCTCTTTACCGAAAAGAGGTCAACCTGGTGGTATTGACGATCCTCGGCGAAAAGGAATGAATGTTGCCAGAACCAAATGGTACCTGCGCCACCTAGCCGAGGGTATGTCGCCTGAAGAGGCCGAAAAGAAAGCATTAGAGCACCCATCGGGGCAACGCAATGCTCAAGCACCGAAACGGGGAAATCAAACACATTCCTGAACAGCCAAAACGCTGGCATAAATGTGTCCTCGTGGAAAGATGTTCAGTTCAAAACGCAAGGCCAAGGCACACTCATCACAGTTGGGAAGAGGAACACCATAGTGACGATGGATCACAAGTTACGGTATCGTTTCGGTGCTGTAATTGTGAACGGTCTGAAGAAATTCGACAAGCCCGGAAAGCCATCCAGCACTACAAATGACTCAGCTGCAGTGAGAGATGCAGGTCCTGCGCCAAGTCATGCAATAACGTCCCAGACCATGAGCATGGATAGGAGCGTGGAGTCTGCTATCACTGAAAATGCTGAGCCACCCCATGAAGTCTCGACTGAGCCCATGGACTTAACGACATTGGTATATACCACCGTAGATATTTGTGAGCCATTATGCGAAGATGAGCCGGATAATTTACGAAAAGAAAATGAGGAAGATTGCACCCTCATCAACATCGATGACTCCTACTCGGACTCCGAGTTCGGGGACATTGAGCTGTTGCTGTAGAAACAGCAGATGAGCGGCACCAAAATAGCCCAAGCAAACATCCACCATGCGAAAGCAGCCTCGGCTGTGCTGAGTAGGATGTTTGCATCGCAGAACTTGGGGCTAGTGCTCATACAGGAACCTTGGCGCCACAAGGGAAAAATAAGAGACCTGTATGGTAAAAATTCCCAAGTAGTATGGGACACTCGAGAGAGTACCCCTAGAACTTGTGCTCCTACAAACAAGTAGCTTTTCAAATACTGTTCTTCCAGAATATCACAGTAAGGGCTGTACACCGCTACCGCTCACCGCCTACGAAAACAACAAGGCGACTAAACTGGTCATCTGCGTCGGGGTATTTTCCGGGCGACGGGCCAGGCCCCCCACCGGAAATCGCCAAGCTGGTCGACTTTGCCTGCAGTACGAACCTGCCCTATATAATCGGTTGTGATGCCAACGCCCACAACGAAGTGTGGGGCAGCACCAACACCAACAAAAGGGGTGAGTATCTTCTAGAATTCATACTTCAATCTAACCTACCAATAAGCAGCATAGGGAATACCCCCACTTTTGATAATAGGATAAGGGAGGAGGTGCTAGATATCACACCCACCAGCCTAGCGTACGCTCAGAAAATAGGCAACTGGAGAGTATCTAGCGAACCCTCAATGTCCGACCACAGAATAATTCTATTCGACATCGGATATACAGGCAAAGCCTCACCCCCTTGTAGAAACCCGCGTAGAACAAATTGGGTAAAATACAGGGAAACACTCACTGACATCACGAGACAAACCCCACCGTCTGAGACACCCCCTAGAATTAAAACAATCTCCTCTCCATCCTCAATAAAGGCCTTTTACTGGCCTATGAGGAAAGTTGTCCAATAGGTAAAGTCAAGGGAGAGCATGACGCTCCATGGTGGAATCACTCATTGGAGAACCTCAGAAAACAGGTCAGGAAACTCTTTAACATAGCGAAGAATTCTGGCCAGTTGGAAATCTACCTGACCACCCTTACTTCTAATAATAATGAACTTAGAAAGGCAAAAAGGATTGATGCGAATGTATCATTAAGAAAACCTGATGGCTTCCTCACGAAGAATGATGAACAGAAGGCCTCTCTAATCTAATCGAGCTTACGGCAAAGGGTATCTCCAGCCAAGGCTACGTGGATGACATAGTTATCATTGCCTCTGGCCCCTTCGAGGAAACGTTCTGTGATATTATAACTCGGGGGTTGAATATCACGAAGAAATGGTGTAATACAGTAGGACTCAACATCAACCATGCAAAAACCACCATCATACCATTCACCAAGAGAAGACTGCTGGGTCATCTAAGTGAAATTCGCCTAATAGGCTCCGTAATCCCCTTCTCCAACGAGGACAAGTACCTCGGAGTAATCTTTGACCAGAAACTGAACTGGTCAAAACACATGAACGAATTAATTCGGAAAAGTACAAATGCGATCGTGGTTTGTAGGAATTTTGCGTGCAACGTCTCTGCACAGGAGACTCGCTAAATCTAGCCGAACGAAATAGGATTAGCGAAGATTTTCTCTTATTTCTGCTCCACAGAGATGCAATTACCACCACCGTCCACTTCTCAAGTAATTATGACTTTGGTCTTAATACTAAAAGAAGTTGGACAACGGAACGCGAGGCATATAATATGTCTTCGGCCCTCGCACAAGGTAATATAAATCCCTCGGAAAGAACATCAGTATCTTTCAAGCGGAGATATGCGGTGTGCACACTTCAACATCGAGAGGGGATATAAAAACAAAGACAGAGCCATTCTTTCAGACATTCAGGCAGCCATAGGAGCTCTATCCTTATATAGCTTGAAGTCAAAACTGGTCATAGATACCAAAAATGCCCTTGAGTCGTTGGCCTCCTGTAATAGAGTTTAATTACTCTGGGTAGCAGGCCATGCCAACATCCAGGGAAACGAAGAAGCAAGCAAACTAGCTAGAAAAGGAGCAGCCAATGCAATGATAGGACCAGAACCCTGATAAGGCATTGGTGTTCACACAGACAGAGAATATCTCCGAAACCTTGAGGTAAAACTCAGGAACAAACTCTGGATAAACCAATCAGGTCTCAAACCAAAAATGATTTGAGACTATAAAACTCTTAAATAGAAACAAACTGAGAATACTCAGAGGCTTCCCGGCTATATTCGCCAAGCACTCATCAAGGTAAGGCTGGTTACCAGGGGTCACCACGTGGAGGTAATAGCCGCACTTATGCGCTTCCATTCGGTTGTAACCTAGGTTATCCAATTGTTACCCTTGTGGAAGTCAGCTGACCCCCTTGTTAATAGGATAAGAAAGGAGGTGCTAGATGTCACACTCACCAGCCTATCGTACGCTCAGAAAATAGGCAACTGGAGAGCATTGTTATTAATATGTGCACTAAGACCGAAGTAAAACATTCCACACTTTATTTGCCGTTAACTTTATTCGTTTAATAGTATCCACTTAATGTCGAGTACTTATGAAATATTACTTATTCTATGGCTCTGTTTGAGAGAGCCGCATGCAAAGTTCTTATATAAAACTAATGTATATCGTGGCGTATGTATGTGCAAGCTTCTGCTTGAGCAGAAAGTTGCAGGCGCAGCATATTTGAAATGCTTGAAATGCTGCAGCGTGTGTATTAGCTTAGCCTTCAATTTAAATATCAAGTTACGTTAAAGTCATCGTCCGCACAAAGTGTGGGAACAGTATTTATTAAAATAATACTGTTGCACATAAATACGTTACATCTCCCCTTTTTGAAGAATAACGTAATTGGGGTAAATGTAGTTATGCTAATTGCTTTTTTATTATCAAAAAATGATTTTAAAAAAAATTTTGTTTATTGTTTTTTTTTTTTGTATAATAAACTTTCAAGTTTTCATATAAATATTCGTTTAAATTTTTCATATAAATTTTTCATTGAAATTTTTCATTTCCATTCATTCATTCATTCATTTTGAATTTTGTGTATTTGTATTTTTATAGTTTGAGCAATATTGAAAAATCATTAAGTTTGTCTCATTGTATTGTATCTTTTTAAAGTACTAGAGCGCTCTCTGTACTTGTTGCAAAGAAACTAAATTAAACTAAAAAAATCGAAACAAAACCTATTCTATTGAAGGAACTATTTTATTCTGTCATTAAGC
>JBAMBQ010002519.1:0-23998 GCA_037044495.1 Stegana nigrithorax
ACTGATTGTCCCATTAATGTTTCATTAATTAGGTTCAATCCATTATCTACCCCTGAAGATAGTTATCACCCCACACTTTAGCTGAAGTTTCATTTGAAATCTCCCTCTCTTTGTTAACCCACTGAAAAAAATTTCATAACTTGTTGTTTCAAGAAAACTAACTTTTTTAGGTTGTGTCTGTCACTTTCAAATACAGATTGGTCAGTTATGAATTTCATTGTTGATATTGAACAGGCTGTCCAGTTTTTTCATACGACATTATACAAACATTTCAATTAATAAATATTTCAACGAAACTCAGAAATACTCATCAGTTAGATAGGCCACCATGGTTTTCCCACGACTTAGCTCGCTTAAAAAATAAAAAAAAACGACTTTTTATTAAATTTAGACGATCAGGTCGGACGGTTGACTAAGCAAATTATGTTGTCGCGCGTTATAATTTTCACCACTTGAGTAAGGTCTGTTGTTTTTCGTATTTATTAAAAGTAATTTCAAAAATTAAACGAGACCCTAAATCCTTTTATAATTTCATTAACTCTAAACGTAAGTGTAATACTTTTCCATCTGTAATGAAACGGAATAATATTGAAGGTTTAAATAATTACGACATTTCAAACCATCTTGATAACTTTTTTCACAGTAACTATCTTTTTATCTCGCGAAACTTTATACCAGACTTAAGTGCAGATAATTCTTATACAATTAAAAGCCAAGTTAATGATGAGAGCCGACTCGGCGCCTACTTAAGTTCTTTCAAACCATCGTTTTCTGCTGGCCCTGATAATATTCCAAGTTGTGTATTAAAGTACTGTGCAGACATATTAGTTTTTCCATTTATAAGTTATTTAAGCTCTCACTTGAGACTTCATCGGTCCCGTAGGTGTGGAAGGAATCTTTCCGTTTTCCACTCTATAAAAAAGGGAGTAAAATCGATACATCTAATTATCGAGGTATTGCTAAATTATGCGCAATACCAAAACTCCTGGAACACATAATTACTGATCATCGTCGGCATTTTATTTTGCTAAATTTAAGTGCGGTAAGTTAAAACGGTCCGCTGTAACAAATCTCTAAGAGTGGTTTTGCCTTAGGTCGACAAAACAGATGTAATCTACACTGACTTTAATAAACCTTTTTATAGTGTCTGCCATTCATTACTCCTAGGTAAACTTACCAAATTGGACCTTTCCCCCAGTCTTGTACTATTGATATACAGCTATTTAAATTCTAGGACCCAAAAAGTTAAGTTTAATGGCCGCGTCTTTAAAGTATTTTTGTTTACTCTGGTGTTCCTCAAGGTAGCCATTTAGGTCCTTTGCTCTTTAATATTTGTATAAATGATCTTCCATCAGTTATTAAGCATTCTCATGTGCTTATGTCCGCTGATGATGAAAAACTATGTTTTCCTCGTGATTCTCTTTATCATCGAAGTTTTCTTCAAGAAGACCTCGATCAGCTTTCCAAATGGTGCAATATACATAACTGCTAATAAAGCTGAAAGGGTTCTTGGCTTTATTAAGAGATGGTCTAAAGAATTTAATGATCCGTATACAACCAAGCAGCTTTTTACTTCTTTGGTTCATCCGATTTTAGAATATGCTTCATGTATTTGGAATCCCCAACTCATACCATATTCTGACCGTATTGAATCCGTTCAAAAACAATTTTTGCTCTTTGCGTTGCGAGGATTAAACTGGAATTCTGTAATTCGTCTCCCTTCACACCATTGCCGCCTTAAATTGATTAATCTTCCTACCTTAGATAGTCGAAGGTCCTTGTTGAGAATTCTTTTTCTTCTTAACCTGATAAACGGTAACGTTCATTCTCCTTTTCTCCTTGCGATAATTAATTTTAACGTGCCCTCGCGTACAACTAGATATTTTGTACCTTTTAGACTAAACACTGCACGATCATCTTTTTTACTGCATGATTCCTTTAATGTTATGTGTTTGGCTTATAACTCTATCATTTATTTTCTAACATAGCCTCTTCTCACACTTTGAAATCTCGTCTTACTCGTAGATTTAATGAAATCAGATAGAATTAGATTCTTAGTTTAATTGTTACTATGTATATTAGTATTAATTTTAATTTAGTTTTGAATTTTATTAATTAATTTTTGTTATCTCATTATTATCATACTAGATATGAATAATCTTTGTTAAGTAGATAAAGCAGCTGTTTATCATTATCGGTCGTAGCTGTGAAACAACGTCTGCGAAAAAATAAAATTAAATAAGCCCTAAATACAAAATGTAAATATAAATATTGTTAAGCTTATAAGACGTAGCCATAGCTTATAAAAATAGTATAAATATGTTTAATTCAGAGTTAAATTGAGACTTAGTATGCAGCAGTCGAAACTTTATGTAAAAGAAGGAAAGAACAAAATGTTCGTTAGATTAAAAGTACTGCATAGCATATACAAGAGAAACATACAGTGGTGTCAATTCGAAAACATTTCAACAATCCTTCTCACCACAAGATGTCTGTCTTTTACAAAAAAAAAAAAATACTTTGATCCTAGCAGATTAATACATTTCACATGTTTGACTTTACTCAAAGTTAACACATCTCATATCATTTCATCAGTGGGAACTTATTTTAAATTAATAAATTTTTTATCGTACATCTTCCTCACAAAATGGTAGTTTATATCTTTATGTTTGCTGTTTGTCACTGTAGGTCAACTACTGTAGCATAACTCTCAGACCCATTTCGTCGATTATTTAGTTTTTTGTTTATTTCAATACTAATAACAAAATAACAGTAATAAAGAACTATAGCTTTACCCCGCGCTACTGCCGTAAAGCATTGCTTCGCGGGAAGAACTAGAATCATCGAAGGGCTCTACGAGCCGTGTCGGCAGCTCGAAGAGTTGCCATGATGGTGGTGGCAAACTCGCAAGCAGCATCCCAGTTGCGTCTAGACTTCAGCATGAAGCTCACCAAGCTCTCTGGGGTGGCGGCTTTGCCAAAAACTACGCCAAGTTCACGCCTAGCAGTAGCAAACCTGAGGTAAACGAACGCACAGTGTCCGGCGTCTTCAACCACATCACCCTCGCTCGAGGGGCACAGAGGCGAATCGTCATGACCAAAACGATGGAGGATGTCTAGCGTCGGGATTAGATAGTGGGTCCAACGGCCCTTACTTAAGTTGTCCCAGCGATGCTGGCATTCAGTTAGGTCAGCCGACCTGATCAGAGCACGGTTGGCAGCACGAGACGTACCCTGGGAGGTTTGATGAAGTTCAGCTCTCTCTATGGCCAACAGGACAATTAGAATCATTCCTGCAATGACCAGTGCCACAGCACCAGAGATCGTCCTGAACGCTGAGCAGACCGCAATGGCACAGAGGCGGTGGGTAGCCTCAAGGCCCCACCTGTAGCTTCTTGTTTTGGTTGCACTTGCCCAGATCGGTGAGCCATAAAGTATACTGGACCTTTCTACGCTCTGTATGAGTAGTTGGCGTCCTTGCTTAGGGCCTCTAGTATTCAGCATAATGCGAGAAAGCGCTCAAGTGGTTTCTGCAGCATTGATGTTGGCATACTGTAGGTGTTTCCTGAAGCATAACCTTGTGTCAAGCATTATGCCAAGGTATGCTCTGCTGAAGAAGCTTCGACTTGTGTTTCGCAAGTTGGATGCCAGCCTCGTGCACCCACTTGTAGACTCTGTCAATAGCGACGTTGCAAACACGTTCGGCTTCCTCCAATTGTTTGGCCACAATCACTATGGTTGCATCTTTTGCGATGATTGTTACGCCTGGGGGAAGTTCTAGCCGTTGGATACCGTCGTACATGACGTTCCAGAGCAGTGGGCCGTGCACAGAGCCCTGAGGGACTGTCTTTGATGTCTACCAGGTAACCGGGGTGCGCCCAGGTTTAGTGCCTATCTGGCCGTGTTGAAAGCGTGGCTTGCCGGGCTTCGGGATGAGCACCAGCTTCTGCCGCTTCCGAATTGCAGGAAAGGTGTCAGACTGGAGACAGATAATAAATATCTTCGCGAACTGCTGCAGACGAAAGTTGATCGCTAGCTGAATAAAATTGTTGGGAATACCATCAAGGCCATACATAGGCTTTGCCAATGTGGATTTTTCTGGCAGCAGTCAAGACTTCTGACACTGTGACATTGGGGATGCTTGATCGGATATTGAATCTTGATGTAGATACCCTCTCTTCCGGGATCTTGGGGAAAGGAACCTCTAAGATACGCAACATTTCGTCAAGGGAGCCCGGGGCTGCGACCTTTAGGACCCGGTTTTCTTGACCACCATTTTAAAGGCTTTGCCCCAGGGGTCTTATTCCGCCTCGTCGATGAGGTTAAGGTTACACTGCCGCTTGGTGTACCTAATTAGATCCCTAAGCCCCTTTCGTTTGAAGCTATGTTGCCTTGTAAGGGTAGGGTCTGTGTTGCGTTGTCTGGTTGAGAGCCTTCTTGCTCGGAAGTAGTCCGCCCAGGTCTCAGCAATGTGCCTGGACCACCAGTAGACCTGCTGTCTGATATTCATGCTTGCGTTGTAGGTTGTTAGAATCAGGTGCATGTTTGCATCTGCCGCATTCTCGGGATCAGTCGGGGGAGAAATTATGTTGAAAGCCCCCTCGAACTGTACCGGGTTGAATGTCTGCGGTTTGAACCAACATGAAGTGTGGGATCTGGCCGGGACTTAACCCGATAGTGAGACGCTCACCAGGATCGCCTGGTGATCATTGTCTGTAGTCATGTCGCTGTCCAGCTGGTCGTGTTGTAAATCGAAGCATTTACGAAGGTCAGGTCGATGATGGAACCTGCGCTAGCTCTGGAGAACGTGTGTGTCGTACCCACATACAGGAGAGCTGGGTCCAGAATAGCTAACGCCTCAAGTAGTGACCGCCTTCTGGCATAAGTATGCGGACAGCTCCATTCTGTGGCCCACGCATTGAAATCACCGGCAATAAGGACCGGCTGGTGGAGCCTGGAATCTTGTACTAGTCCATTCAAAATGCTGCAGGATTGATCAAGCGTGATCCTCGGCGGCAGCTAGCAGCTGTAAATCCGGAAGTTTCTAATTTTTGCACGGGCAAGGCCGTATGCCGATTTCGTACCCCCAATAATTGTTGCCTGAGGCGAGCAACACAATATTGCTACTTTGCCATCTCTATCAGTACACCAGGTGCCAGAGTTGGAGCCCCTATAGGGCTCTCTCAAGATGGCCAGATCCACTCGTTCCTCAAAAATGGTTTGAGCGAGTAGATCCTGGGTCACTTCGCAATGGTTTAAGTTCCTTTGGATGAACTTCATCTTGGGTGAACTTTTCTAACGGCATTGCGGTACAACGGGCATTTCAGGCTATCCGTAGAGTGCGTGTCTCAGGCTTCTTTCTGAGTGCAAATGATGCACTTAGAGGCACTTGACTAAGCCATGTGTTCTGGCTGAACGGCAGTCGACCCATCCCACACAAACTCTGCCTACTTGAGCCAGTTTCGCAGCGATGGTGACTGTTAGCCTAACAGTTGCGATTTGAGTTGCGCCATACGCCTTCCTCAAAGAAGCCTGCGCGTTTGGCAGAAGCAGGGTGTCGTCCATCTCAATGCGAGTTTGAAGGGCTTCGATGACTTCACTAGGTGTCTTAATATTATCAAGGTCACAAACTTCAATGAGCGCTATCTCAGTGAGTTTGACAGCTTTTGCACCGGTTCTGTTAGAAATCTTTTCCTGGAGTGCCGTGGTGTTTGGGTAGGCCGTCTTAGACTTTCTAATAAGCAGGTCCTCTGCTACCGTCTGCCTTATTGCTTTGACACCGCTGGCCAGCTTCTGTAGTACAGCATAGCATCTTATTAACTTTAAAATATCCGCGAAAGACTTTTCACTTGATACCTTAACTATAATGGCATCAGGCCGCGTTTGTTTTGCTTTCTGCTTGGCTTTTCTATTCAGTATCTGTTGCCACTTGTCGCCCAGGCTTGCTCACTGAAAGGTCTCGGACGCTAGCGGGGTAGGGGTGCTATTCGTAAGTTGGTCAGAACTAGCGGAAGCGGCAGCTGCGCAGGTGCCAGGCTCAGTGTTCGGCTGATTATGCTGCTTCTTCTGAATTATTCCCTGGATTCCCTGAATTATTTGTCTGGGCTGGTGAAACCGGCGTTGGCAATGTTGAGTCAGATGCCGGTTTTTGACAAAGTGGGCATTGACCATACCGATGAGTACACCGATCTTTGCCAGTTCTGGCTCCGGAGGAGCACCAGAGCCATGGTCACCAACTTATCGGGTGGAACAGACGAATCGCCTGAATGCTCCTAGTTGCAGAGGCGCTGAGGCGATTGAGCATCCTTATTTTTCAGCACCAATGTGGTTGGAGGTTGCCATAGAGCCACCTTCGGGAACGCGCGCAATGTGTGGATTGGGGCTCAACCATTCAACGGCAGAATCCACGGCAGGAGTACTGTCAACAAGTTCAACTTGCAAAAACTTGCGTGCCGGCATTGCTAGCGGTGAGGCGTGGTAGGGTTCTTGCGGAGCTTCCTGTTTAATGCTTTTCCCCCGCCACCAGGCGGTGGGGTTCGCACCGTGGCCATAGGTGTCTTCCTTAAAATTAGTATTTAGTTTTCAAATTTTTATTTATTTATTTATTTATTTTCTTGACAGCTTAGTCACAGCGTTGGAAGTCATCGCCATTCCAGCTTGTCTAAAAGCCAACCATCGGAGTTGCGTTCGGTTTTCAGTTTTGCATGTCATACTCCTTCAACAGGCCTTCAATGAACTGCTTGTGGCCAATGGCTGCGCTACCAGTTTCCCTATCTTTTTCGATTTCCATACCAAGAAAGTGCTTCAGGTCTCCGCCATCCACCACTTCAAACTCCATTGATACGTTTTCTTTTATGTTGATGAGATCATCTTGTCTAGAACACGTAATAATAAACACTTATAGGGCTACAAATACATATAGGGTGATTTTTTAAAAGCTATAGGAAAGTTTTTCAAAAAAAAAACACATAAAATTCAGAAAAATTCATGAAATCTTTATTTGAATCGATAGTGCGGTCCATATAATTTAATGTTTGAAGATTATTTCACGCAAATGTTGACCTTGACTGCGCATCAAATGGTCCATCCGCTTAGTCCAATTTTGGCATACTGTTTCCAAAATTTCAGCCGGTATCTCACGAATAAATGCTTCAATGTTGTCTTCCAATGCGTCAATTGAAGCGGGCTTGTCTGCATAGACATGAGCTTTAACATAGCTCCACAAAAAATAGTCCCGAACGTGAAATAAAATGTTCACCGAACTTGCCTCTTAATAAGTCCATTGTTGCGTGTGCTGTGTGGCATGTGGCACCGTCTTGTTGAAACCACATGTCATGCAAGTCAAGCTCTTGCATTTTGGGCAAAAAAAAGTTGCATATCACCTCACGTTAGCGCTCACCATTCACAGTTACGTTACGATTCGCATCATCTTTGAAGAAGTACGGTCCAATGATGCCACCAGCCCATAAACCGCACCAAACTGTGACTTTTTCTGGATGCATTGGTAGCTCTTGCAATGCTTCTGGCTGATATTCACTTCAAAATCGACAATTCTGCTTATTTACGTACCCATTGAGCCAAAAATGAACTTCGTCGCTGAACACAATTTTTCGCGAAGAAGCGCGCGATGAACTTTCTTAACAGAGCACGCATTTTGATAATAAAATTCAATAATTTGCAAGCGTTGTTCATTTGTAAGACGATTCATGGTTAAATTATAGACCAAATTGAAGATGTTTGACAGTCAAACAAAACACGAAACGTACGTCAGCTGTTTAAACCAGTGTTGCCAAAAAGATAATAGCTAAAAAATCACCCGTTATATATGTGGACGAATCCCAATACTTCATTAGAACGATTTTCAGTCATTTTTGGAAACTGTTTTACACATATTTTACTTTTGGCACATGTTTCACACACAAAGTTGTGTATACGGCACGGATTAACACGTATATCATAAACCATGTCGTGTTTATTCATTTTATTCAATTTGTTAAAGTTTAAGTGTTCTAATCTAATAAAGTGCGTTACATTTGAATTTACGGTAGTTTTTTTTTTTCATTTACTTCACACACATACAATTCATCTTTTTTCTTTGCGGGTATTATTGCTCTCCCATGAGCGTCTTTAATACATGGTTATCTTTTAGAAAAACACGATTCATAAAATTTTTCTTTTGGCACCGAAATGATATTACATGGTAGATTTCTTACATATATCACATCAACCAATTCGAGCGTATCCTGTTTCAAGCACTACAACATTGTACCAAAACTTTCTGCTTCTATTTAATTTCCTCCTGCTTGCTTGATTTTCTTTTTGTGCTCACGAATGGAAATAAATAATATTTTCTCTGCACACAAATGTGCTGGTGCAATTCTGTCTAGGCACCAATCACCTTTTTGTAGTTCTTTTCTGTTTGAATTTGCGGCAAATACCGACAATGATTTTCGATCATTATCGTTTTTTTCTTTTTCGGTTTTTCCTTTCGATCTGCATTCTGCAGCCCGCGACGTTTTCATTAATTTTTTGCCTATGCCCTTCTTCAAGTAATTTATTTTGAAGAGTAGTAAGCGACGGCAACGAATCTCACGTTTCCATGGTAACAACAAAGTTTTCGAATTCGCTATTTTGGCTTGACAATAAAAAGATTTTTTCTTATATTTTATTTCATTAATATTTCAAGCAATTTTTCTACCGATTCGGAAAATTTATTTATGTGATTACTGATACTGTCCGTGTGAGACATTTTGTTATATAACAACTGTTTAAATAATTGTATTTTGCGCGCCAGACCAGAATGCATATGTATATCAGCTAGATTTTTCCATGCTTCGCTTGAAGTTTTGCAATGTTTCACATGATTAATCTGTGAAGGTTTAATGGATAAAATTATGCTTGCGAGAGCGTTTTTATCTTTGTTATCAAAACTCGCAGTTTTTTCAAGATTGTTAGTTTCTTTTTTCACTAAGATACCATACACAATCGACTAAAAGTCTGAATGTATTAATAAGCTTTTCATTTGAACCGATCACATACTGTAATTTTCACTGTCCAGTTTCTCACTTTGATATTGAGAACTCACTCAGCAAACGAAACTTAATCTAAAAGAAAATGGTCAACCAATTATTCATATTTAGCCTAGCCGGCTTAAATTGTCTTCATTTAATATTTTGCGCATTCCACTAAAATCTGACCGAACTGGTTTTTCGATTTATCTCCAGATCAGTTGAATGCGTGCCAAACTTTTGTTCCATACGTATCGAATAATTGAACCAGAATTTATTAAATTTTTTTTGCACACAATCATTTACACCAATAATGAATGATTGTTGCAAAATATTTTAATTAGCTTTGAATTTTTTCATGCACACAGCCAAAGCGTGAAGAATTTGCTTTGAGAATTCATATGTCCGTAAAAATTAAGAAGCAGAAGCAATATTTTATAAAAATCAAGAAATATTAAATAGTTTGACAATTTTAATTTCTGAAATGCTTGTAGCAAGCAAAAGAATTGTCTGCAGCAATATATTTGCACACACATCAATAACAACAACCCTGTATTGCCGAAAAAAATGCCAACCGTCACGCACATGGTAACTAGAAAATCTAGAAAGGCGGGAGCTATAGTCGGGCGCACCCGGCTATAGAATACCCTGTACCTAATCCAAAACTGAATATTTTTTTCGATGCTTTAATATTTTGATTTCATCATGTAAGGATATCTCAAGGAAAAAAAATTTGATTTCTTAGTAAGTCATTTCTCGCCCGATCGTTACATGTTATAGTTAACTAATATTTGACATATTCAGAAATATGATTGCATATTACTTAGAATTATTAAATACAAAGTTTAGAAATGATATCTCTGTCGGGAGCAGAACTTTACCAACACTAGTCACAGCTGATGAAGCAATTGTCTTGCTCCGTTTTTGATCTTGTTCTCTCTCGCTGCTGGCAATGCTGCTGGAAGAATATATAAGTTGATGACTTTTAACTTTACATACATATCCTTTTTTATGTCATCTTGAAGCAAATAAGTTCACGTGAAATAAAACCTTAGTCGAAAAAACATCCTATCGCGCAACTTTATTTTAATTACCACAAGTATTTGTGTAAAAATTCTAAAAAGGGGAACACAAAATAGGGTTCACCTCAAAACATTGGTGACCCCGATGTGATCTCGTTGTGATGTTAGGTGTACAAAAAACTTTACAGATCGTTGTAAATTCGCGTATTATTTTTCATATCGTTGTAAAATTCGCGTTTTGTTTGTGCCCATCATTGCAATACTTGCGTTTGTTCACATTTCGGTGACAAACCATATCTACATTGATGATCTCGTTGTGTTGTTCGGTGCGCAAAAATTTGCGTATCGTTGTAAACTCGCATATTATTTTACATATCGTTGTAAAATTCGCGTTTTGTTCGTAATCATCGTTGCAAAACTTGCGTTTGTTCACATTGCAGTGATAAACCATATCTACATAAAAATACGTGCACAAAAATAGTGGTGAATCAAAACGGTGACTTCGTCTACATACAAAATACATAACCAAAAAACTGTTCGCTTATATACATTGCGGTTTCTTATCAGAGGTTAGTGAACTTGTGAAACGGCTCGTGGCGGCTTTTTTTTCGTTTTCTTAAACATTTAAAATATGTACATTTAAATGACTGAGCCGTCAGCAATTGTTAAAGCCCCTGAGGCAACAAGTGAAATTAATTTTTACAAAACAAAAGTGAAATCGCTGTGCCGACAATTAACAGCGCTGAATCACTTTTTAGATTCAGCGGCGCTTATATTGATTGGCCAGATTTCTTTGCCATGTTTAATACAATGATTGGCAATAACGATGAGCTCAACAAGGTGGAAAAGTTTCAACACTTGCGTTCCTGCCTAAGTGGTGATGCAATAGACGCCATTAGGTCGCTTGAGCCCACCGAAGAAAATTACGATACCGCTATCGATTTACTCACAAAAGGATTCGATAATAAATTGCTACATTTTCAGGCACACGTAAGATCGATTTTCGGGCTAAAGGGTGTCGAGAAGGGTTCCGCTCGAGACTTAAGAGAGTTGAGCGACATTATCACAGATCACTAATTCATTTGATTGGCTCAAAACACAGGAGAAATGGGACGAATCAAATTACCCAGATGGACGAACATGGCCACGTTTTTGGAAAAAAGATGCAGGATGATGGAAAATAGAGAAAATGCTATGGTAACACACACACCTAGCTCTCAGGTGGGAAAAAACAATAACAAAACTGTTAGGCGCTAAATCATAACAGTGTCTCACAATAATCCATCATATTCACCTTGTTTTCTATGCAATGCTAAGGACAATCCGCTGTTCAAATGTCCCCAATTCTTGGAACTTTCTCCCACACTTCACTACAAAGAGGCCAAAAGACTACACCTTTGTTTAAATTGTTTTCGAAAAGGGTATAATTTGCAGCAGTGCAAATCTACCTATTGTAAAAAGTGCCCCTCCATGCATCACACATTGCTGCATATGGCAACGATCATCGATCAAAAGCGGATATAACCCGCTGCGTTGTCCCAACCGTCGTCGTCATTAGTAACCGTCTCATGCACAACTCCACCCAAAAGCCTTATAAGAAAATGTCGACTACGTGATGCTAGCAACTGCCATCGTTCAAGCACAAAACAAATTGGAAGCAAACGATTTAGTCACCATATTGCAGCGCTTTTGGGAAATCGATAGCTGCTGTGGGAAGCTGCCTTCACGCACTGATGAGGAAGCCATTGTGAGGAATTTTTCAAGAAGCACTGCACTCGGCTTCAGTCGGGTGAATATTCGGTTCGCATGCCTGTCAAGGCTAGTCTCAACAACCTTGGTGACTCTTACAGCCGTGCCTTGCGGCGTTTCAAATCACTTGAGCACAAATTGTCAAATAATTCAAATACATCGAGTTGAACCACATGTCGCCTTCCATCAAGCAACGTGACCAGCCTCAGAATTTTTTGCCTCACCACTGCGTCCAAAAATTAGACAGCTCTAGCACGCGCTCGTTTTTGATGGATTAACCAAGTCCCCGTCAACATTTTCTCTAAACGATCTGTTGTTTGCCGGCCCATCCATTCAACCCAAGCTATTTAGCATATTCATTCGCTCTCGTTTCTTTAAGATTGCATTATGTGGAGATATTTGTAAAATGTACCGATGTGTGCGCATGTCTCACCTCGATCAATTTATTCAAATTATCTTGTAGCGGGATAGTGCCAACGATGAGATCAGAGTCAATACGCTGGATACGGTAACATGTGGCACAAAGCCAGCAGCATTTATATCCATCCGTGCAATGCAGCAGCTGTCCCACGACGAGGAGGCGGATTTTTCAGTTGCGGCAAAAATAATTTGGAGAGACTTCTACGTTGACGACCTTATCTCACCTAACGCTCTGACCTAACGCTCACTGTTCCAAAACTCGAGTTGGCCGCTGCGCTGTTATTATCTGAATTGATCACTAACATTGCTGAAATCATTCCATTTAATTGCACATATTTTTGTTGGTCTGACTCGACCATAGTTCTTGCTTGGATTCGTGAAGCTCCTTCAAGTTTTAACATATTTGTCTCCAACAGAATCTCGCAAATTCAGGAACGAACTAAGTCGATGACATGGCAGCACGTGCCCTCTCAAATGAACCCGGCCGACATATTGTCCCGCGGATGCACTCCAGCCGAACTATTGAAATCATCATTGTGGTGTGAGGGGCCTGCTTTTTTACGTGAGGACGAATCTTCCTGGCCAGCAAGCGCATCGCCTATCGTAGAATTACCCGAGCGTCGACGGCACGCATTGATTTCGACCCAGAAACTTGACATTTCATTCAGCTGCAAATACCAAAACTCGTTTGGCAAATTACAACGTGTCTTCGCATACATTTGCCGATTTTTGTCTCTAAAATATAAGGACCGTCCGCGCCCATCTGGGTCGCTCACCGTGAAGGATATTAAACTCGGCACGCATTTACTCATCAAAGGCATTCAACTGGTATATTTTGCAGAAGAATACAAGACGTTGCAGTTGAAGCAGTCACTTTCGCCCAAAAGCAAATTACTGAATCTTCACCCGATTATGGACATCTCAGGATTGATTCGCGTTGGCGGCCGCCTTCAACATTCACATTTGGACTTTGATGCAAGGCACCCAATCATCCTCCCAAGAGATCATCCAGTCACGAAAGCCATCATCATGTTTTTTCACAATAAATTTCTGCACGCTGGACCTCAAAGCCTACTTGCAGCGTTGAGACAGAAGTTCTGGCCAATAGGAGGACGAAAATTCGTAGCAGCAGTAATAAATAAATGCATAAGATGTTTCCGCTTAAAACCAAAAGTCGTCGAACATATCATGGGCCCGCTGCCAGCTGACCGCGTAAAGCCTAGCCGACCATTCACCATAACTGGCATTGACTTTTGTGGCCCGTTCTTTTATAAATCGGAAGTCAAAACCAGGCCGCCTGTAAAATGTTACATCTCCATTTTTGTTTGCTTCGCCACCAAGGCAACGCACCTTGAAGTCGTTGAGGACCTTTCAACCGCATCTTTTATCGCCGCGTTGAGGAGATTTGTCAGCATTAGAGGCAGGCCCAACACAATTTGGTCAGACAACGCTACGAATTTCGTTGGTGCCAAAAACGAGCTAAACGCATTAAGGCAGCTATTTCTCAACGAACCGAAAAACCACGAACTAGACGCTGCCTGTTTGGCTATTGGAATCAAGTGGAATTTCATACCGCCCCGTTCCCCACATTTCGGTGGGTTATGGGAGGCTGCAGTCAAATCAGCGAAATATCATTTCTACCGCGTCGTTGGAAATACAATTTTAACATTTCATGAACTCCGGACTCTAGTTTGCGAAATCTGTGCCATATTAAATTCGCGCCCTCTTTGTCCCATTTCAGAAAGTCTAGACGATCTGGATGTGCTGACGCCAGGTCACTTTTTAATTGGGTCCTCCTTCGTCGCCATCGATGAACCGAATTTAACGCCACTCAACATCAACAGACTGAGCCGTTGGCAACGTGTGTGCCAAATGCAACAAATTTTTTGGCGCAAGTGGAGTACGAGCTATTTGTCACTACTTCAAGAGCGTGGGAAGTGGCGTACTTCATCAGCAAACCTACCGCCAAACACCGTCGTGGTTCTCAAAGACGAGAATCTACCTCCTCTACAATGGAAGCTGGGTAGAGTGGAAAGCACCATTACTGGAAGTGACGGCGTCGTGCGGGTCGCCAACATTCGAACCGCCAACGGGCTTGTCAGGAGAGCCTGCAGCAAAATCGCCGTTCTGCCCCTTGAGGATCCTTCAGTTGAAACACAGGTGTCTTCCAACGGGGGGAGCATGTCGGGAGCAGAACCTTACCAACACTAGTCACAGCTGATGAAGCAATTGTCTTGCTCCCTTTTTGATCTTGTTCTCTCTCGCTGCTGGCAATGCTGCCGGCAGAATATATAAGCTGATGACTTTTAACTTTAACTACATACATATACTTTTTTATGTCATCTTGAAGCAAATCAGTTCTGTGAAATAAAATCTTAGTCGAAAAAACAGCATATCGCGCAACTTTATTATTCTGATACTCTTAGTAATTAAGAAATCTTGAGCAATAAATTGAATGTCTTACTCAAACGAAGTAGTAAAGTTTTATCATCTATCAGTGCCAACGGAGAGAAGGTTCAATGAAAAATAAATACGATAGAAGAGGGCTCTCGTCAATGACTGTGCAATTGATTGGGTATCCTTTAATTGGATTGAAATGACAGCTACGAGTGGCAGAAATTTTAATATAATTATTTTGGAAGATGTAGGCGAAAAGCATAGAATTTATCAATCAATATTTTTTTGTTTCATTATAATGAGAATAGTACAAGATCTGCGTTTTGCATTTATAATTTTATAAAATGATTTACGATATCGCTTAAATTTATATATTACGTCATATCATTTATTTTCATTTCAGGAACAACTATGCAGGTCTCTTTGACTGAGGGAAATTTTAGATACGCATTTATGAAAATAGTTAACAACAATTTTACCGCATAAATACGTATAATACATATACCAATTAGTATTAAAGGGGAACTGATTCAGATAACTAAATATAGTTTTTTTTTAAACAACAAGATTTGCAAACCCAATAGGTGAATTTAAAGAGAAACTTTCAAGAGGCTGAGAAGAATGAAATGTGTGGTTGTTATTAAGTCAGCGTAAGCTTTGTAAATTATATCTACAATAGAAGGTGAATAATAAAAATAAGTTACAAATGTACTGCAATTTCTGAAAGATATTTTCCTACAAAAGAAGTCAATATTTTCAAGTGAGAGAGTATGCGCTAAATCAAGGTAACGAAGTTTCGACAGACACGATAGCATGAGACTCAAAATAGAAACTATCATGATATATCCTCTTAATCTAAGAATTCATATATGTCTAATTTATAATGTTCTCGAATTAATTTCCCACCTTTTTAGGTTTTTGTCAGTGATACCAATTTAACTGCTACCTTATCAGTTGATGGTGTTTTCTTCCTATATTTGTAGTTGTAACAATACGATAACTTAGCTAAAAGTCGGGTTAGCACTTTAGGAAAGCAAATTACTTGTGAGTAAATGTAAAATTCTTTATATTTATGTCAGTTATATTCGATGTTTCAAAAAATGAATCACATCAATATCTGTAATATCAAAGGCCTTCAAGATGCTCAGTTTTTATCCTTTCTTTTATTTTCAACATAATATTTCTATTTGAATCTTCATACAAGCAAACATATTAATTTTTAGAGATCAACTCCCAGAACAAAATTAAATTTTAATACACAGTACAGAAAATATTTTTAACCAGCTTATCCCAAATTTAAAAAAAAATGTGTGTCAGTCTAAGCCTGGGTTGATGTGAAACATGCTTAGTGGCTCTTTGGCAACTACAACATATATTGTTCCAGCGATAAGGTAAAATAATTTATATTCGGTAACTCGATTGGCGTTAGCAGCACAAAACTATTGCTTCGCAGTATTAGCTATTGGCTTTAATGAGTATCCCACTTTTTTACATGAGTTGGTAAATTTGGTCACATTTAACAACTGGCGATTCAATATTGGAATGTATACCAGTATAGTGGCGCCGTTCGAACCGCAACCAAGGGAGCAGCGGTAATGTTCCATGGTCGTCTTAGAACAAAAGCTGTGACTTTGAAAACACGAGTAGCTTCACTGAAGCCGTAATCGATAACCATGAATGCAGTTGATGGCCGCTATTCTATGACTGCGATTAGCGAAACCGAAGTACCAATACTTTTCGTTCAAAATTTTTTCTCGATGCATTCGGAGCACATTTTTTACTGGATTCGTTTCGATCCACGCAAGTTTTAGCAGTTTGTCGTGTAACGCATCGGAGAGATTTTAGAAGGATCCGACGTCAATAGTTAGCACATACACTGGTTTAGATTAGTTCATGCCTATTGATGATGACAAGAGAAGTGATGGAATGTTTTATTTATATACATTTCCACACGCGCCGATCATTTGGGGATAACATCATCATTATCCACCGACGCATTTTTGCATTTACTCAAGCTATTTGTCGCACGTCGTGGCAATCCTCTTTGTATGCTGACAGAGAATGGAACGGTGCGAGTCGGTTGTTGAATGAACTATGACTATGCGAAAAAGTTCAATGTGGGCCTTAGTTGGCTTAGCTGCATCAGCTGAGTCAGAGGCGCTGACACCCTACCACTTCCTGGTGAGCCATTCAACAGGACTTCGTGAACGCGACTTAATAGTACAAACTGAAACTGGACAAGTGAAAGATTTCCGTGAAGCCAGCCAACATTCCGATCGCTTTTGGAAATGGTGGTTGCGTGAATACATGCCTAAGTTAAGCAGTCGCTCAAAGTCGTTCCATCCGTCTTGAAAGACCTCATCAATCGACGACTTAGTTAACATTGTTGACGATAATACAAAGCGAAATTAATGGCCCAAGGGAGTGGTGAAGAGTGTTGCGTCGCAAACAATGCTATAGACTGTCCTATTTGATTTATCTATTAGTTGTCTGCTTTTAATTTTTTTCGCTTGCTCTTGTGCACAGCAAATGACGACGAATGACATAGGAGAAGAGGCAGATTTTGGATATATAGTTTATAGGCTCATACAGCGAAGTGTTTTAAAGTTTTTTATTTGCACTTATTTAGCATAATCAGTGAAACCTACAGCACAACGACTAATTGTATATAATGACTAAAAAATCAAGAATCGTGCATACGCAGCAATGAGAATGAAATGAATTTGTTCTAATAGAATTAAAGGTTGCAGCCAACGAAATAAACAAGATAAAGTTTGGTTCTTACTCTTTTTTGGAATTCATGGCTTGAAGTTCGTGCTCCATTTGATTCTGAGGGCAGACAATTATTATTTTTTTTTTTTAAATTAGGGTGGTTTGTCAATAACACATTATTATATATATTCTCATACTATAATATATATATAATTGCAAAGTAAAGCGTAAAACTGCATTATTGAAAAGATAAACTACTATTTTGATGTGTAAACATCTTTACGCTCAGGGGGTAATAATTTTAGTTCACTAACACAGAGAAACACAAATGCATTGCTTTCGCTGTTTATGTGTTGGTGTGAAAATGTGGCTGACAGGGTTGCATGAAATGGCAAACCAGATGACTTCATGGTGTAATAATTATAAGGTGATGCCAATTTTGACACTAATCGGACCACTCTCATTAGATGGTCGCCATTTTCCGGGTGTGACATAAACAACAATTAGTGAATTTTTGGAGGTGAAATTAGTGTTGAACACAAAAAAATAAAATAAAGTGCAAATAGCGAAACTATTGTTATGAATGGATTGATATAAATGTTAACAGAAAAGTTGCACATATTTCGACAATTTGATGGCGCGAAAATTCTTTTAAAAACAAAATATTCACAAAAACTCGTACATGCCGTAATTTTTTCAATCAATTCAAAAATAACTTCAATTTCCGAACATATGATAGTGCTGTGCGGCGTAAAAATTTAGAAAATACCAAATCGGTGTTGGGTTATATGAGAGTGTATTGGTCGGCCCGATTGGGTTTCATGAAAGGGAAGACCTGATGACTTCATTATAATAACATCATAATTAAATGAAAGTTTAGATACTTTAAATTTGACAAAAATTGACAAAAAATATACTGAGATCATAACTACTTGCAACTTACAAAATTCTTCAAGTATCATAGGATTACACATCTCCCGTGTGATCCGACTCACATTGTTTTTTTTTTTAAATTTAATTGAAACAACATAAATGAATGCAAAAAATTAAACAAAATTTCCAAATTTTTTTTATGTTTCTTATCCAATAGGATTTGGTCCCGGTGTGCAACCTGTCCCAACTTCACCCACAAAACGACCGCTCAGCCCGGATCATCCGAATCCAGCATTGCCAATAACCGAGGTATGAAGTGAAAATATTTCCATATACAAGTATGTGCATTAATATCGGAATAAAAACAAACAAGTCATCGTCCAGGAATTAATGCGATAAATTCAACACGAAAAGCACATAGAGAGAAAAATTACATACATTTATATATAGACAAATGTTAAAAATACTCTGGAAAAAATGTATTTGAAAATTAGTCTCTTTGATTTAATTTACATAGTAAAACTTAGTTAAATTAAACTGAAAACATAGAAGATAGCATTTAACACGCTATATGTAAGATACCATTCTCATTTAGTGGGCACAGTTTATAACAAGAACATTTACATGCCTCTGATACTAGTAGTAGTTAATATATGAAGTATATGTAATTTTTAAGTGATAAAAACATTCTGTAAGTTTTTGTAAATTCAAACAATTCTGTATGGAAGGATCCTGTAATAGTGAGTTAGCCAATATGATAAGTTGGGGTGAAGTTCAGGATAGTAAAGCACAAAACCCACTTTACAGTCTATTAAAGATGTGCTTATTAAGAATTTATTTGACATTTGACCGATTTAAAACATCAGTGTCAGTATTTTTTATCTATTTCGTATTTTATGCAGCATTCAGTTTTCAGAACAGTTTGAACTTTTTGGCAATGCCAAGGTACTCGAATATTTTAAAAGTAGGGTTCAATATAAAATTTTATATTTTCCTCAGAAAAATGACACATCTGACCTGCTCAGTCGGACTTCCTTGTTCTGTTGTTAGTTATATTGAGAGGGCCTTCCATTAGTAAACTGTCAGATTTCAATAAAGACAGTCATATCGAGAATTTACTTATAAATTGTAGAAGTTGCTTCACGAGAAGGTTAGGCAGATAATCCAATGAGTAAAAAGATAGATATTGGGTTGCAAAGAGAGTAGAGTTTCCAAATTATCTTGTATTTCACAACGATTTGTTTGCTGTTTGGAAAGTGTTTATAATCATTTGATAGAGCTCTTTCTGGTCTACAAAACTGTGATTTTGGTTTTTTTGGATAATTTAATTTTTCATAATTTGTCAGGCTCTGAAATGAACTTTCCAGGAAGTAAAAATCAGCATTTTCGACACCTGCTTTTCTTCGCTTTTCATTGAGATCAAAAAACTGAAGAAGCCGCTCGGGACATATGTAACGTATATGGAGAAGGAGTCTTAGGTGTGTCTACTGCACAAAAATGGCTTGTGAAGTTCAAAATTGGCGACTTTCAACTCGAAGACATGCCTCGCAGCTGATGACCTTCGAAATTCGACGAGGGCTGGCTCAAGGTACTTTTGAAGGAAGATGGTCGCCAAACAACCCGTGAACTAGCCGAAAAAATGGATTGCAGTGCGATGACGATCTTCAATCACATCCAATCAATTGGTTTTACCCAAAACTCAGAGCTTGGGTACCTCACGAGCTTACTGAAAAAAGCGGAGAAAGTCGTCATCAAATTGCGGCTCAACACCTCGCCCTCCACCGAGCAGCACGTGGACACAAGCTGCACTTTTTGAGCTCGAATGGGAAGTTCTTTAACATTTGATGTACTGTCCAGACCTTGCACCAACGGATAATCACCTTTTCCGCACCATATCGAACCAAATCAGAGGTGTTACTTTCGACGGACGAAGAGGACCTCAAAAACAGGCTCAACAACTTATTCGACACTACATAAACTTTTTCGATTCAAAAAATTGGTCGAAAGTTGGGCCGAGGTCGTAAACAGCAACGAAGGATACATCATTGATTCATTTATTATCTTTATTGTTTTTTGTTCAATTAAGTCTTTGTGAAAAAAACTCTACGAACTTTCTTTACAACCCAATAGATTGACGCATAAACACCAACTATATTCATTCAATGAGTATTGACTTAAAGAAACAAATTTTTCATATTTCTCATTACTACAGACTCCGAGTCCTTCTATGAACCGCATGGGATGGGCATTACGCACACTACTCCTCGCTGATAATTTAAGCTGTTTGAAAGATCGAAAGGTATGTGCAGTTTCAGTAGAACAAAAAGAATAATGAGTGTAACGAGTAAACAAATAGCGCACTGATATACAGTGCAATATACACAACTACGCCACTATTTTTTTTAGACCCTGTACCAAAAAATTGTAAAGGGTATATTAAAGCTGTGCAAATGTATGTAACAGGCAGAAGGTGGCGTGGCAGACCCCTCAAAGTATATATATTCTTGATCAGAATAGAAAGGCGAGTCGATCTAGCCAATTCCGTCTGTCCGTATGTCCGTCCGTATGAACAAATGTATCTCGGAAACGGTAAGACCTACAATTACCAAATTTTCCACGAAGACTCTGCCAATCCATAAGCATAACAAGTTTATTTGTTTCGATATTCGACCTATAACATATAGCTGCCATAGGAATGATCGGCCTAAAAACCACATTTTCTAACAAAAGTATTTTGTTTTTCAAGATATCATTACAAAATTTTGGATTTAATAGTTCTACCTAATGTCCAATCATATATCCCAATATTATATATTTATCGGTTTTCTATATCAGATAGCTGCCATAGGATCGATCAGCCGAAGAACAACATTTATTGAGAAAAGCCTTTTTTGTTTATTTAGATATTGATTCCAAATTTTGGATTTTATAATTTTAAGTAATATTCACTCAAATTTCTAAATATGATAAATATCGGATCACGATATAACATATAGCTGCTATAGGAACGATCGGCCGAAAAATGATTTACTAAGAAAAACTTGTTTGTTTCTTGAGATATCCATACATAATGAATACAAAATATTAAAACAACAAAAGAAATTTATTGAATTGTGGATTGGGTACAAGGTATTCTATAGTTTTCTATTGCCACTTTCTTTTTTTCTTGTTGGTAATTGCATGATTGGTAACCAGTTTTCGACATTTATGTTTGTCCTTTTGTTGTTCGTTATAAACACCAGTTTTCCGGTAAACTCATACGCAAGTGCGCGCCTGGAACTGAACTCGTTGACTGGCTGCTAAATCTAGCGGCCATTGTTCACACGCGTTCACAAGCGGCTGGCATGTGGCAGGCGTTGCTTGAAGAGGGAGTAATATCGCACGGTAAGTGACCAAATTACGCTTCTTTGTTGTTGAGTATTTGATACTCATACCAAACATCAACTACATCGATTTAGTTTAACCAATTAAAAACAGACTTTACATGTTTATTTTTTCTTACTAAACTTTTCATATTACCCATTGGATTCACTCTTGCCCAACTTTTACTGGACAAAAGTAAACAAGGAGCAACCATTTAAGGATAAATGTTTTTTATATAGATTTCTTTTGGATGAAGAAGGCGGAGTTTGCTCAACATCTACGGAAGAATTAAACGCTGCTAATGAACATATACGTGAGGGGATAAGTAGTCTATTTCAACGCGGACCCGATGCGACTTTACGGATGATACTACGTAAACCGTGAGTAATATAAAATTTATTCTTAAAATGTTTCGTTAATTGAAGACCCATTAGAAAGTTGTAACTATCTCATCTGCGCTGTAATATTGAAAAGCATTCACAAATACATATGAGCAAAGAACTTTGTGTGAAATATTTGTTCTTTTTTAGGAATAGCATGGGTTTTTCAATTTTAAAGTAAAGTTTGAAATAAAAATTATTATCATGAACACAAATTCTATTGGGTGACTGAAGTGATATTTTGGAAAGCTTTTAATAATCGAATATGTTAAAAGTAGATACGAACTAAAGTTTCTAGACCATGGAAAGAGGAGTGAGCATGATAGAAGGGTGACGATTGCTTCTGCGAACATAATAGATGTTTTTTTTTTTTGTGGTAGTTTTAATTCGGTCTTCGTATTTGCTGAATTTGAAGTTGATTTGGTTTTAGCTGCAGCTTTGCATAATGCCTGGTCCAACTTGCTTTTTTTTTTTCTTACAAGCAAATTGATATCACCTTAGAAAGAAATCTGTTGTTGCAATCTTTGAAGCCTTGAAGGTCGATAACACATATCCACTCATCCTTATGGTTGGGAATAGACTAAATGGATTGAATAGATCGTCTATCTATACGCCATTTCAAAGACTTAAGATTTCATATAAAATATGGTCGCAATACTGGTTTAACTTCGTAAATTGTGAAGAGAATAATTGAAAAATTCAGGGAGATAACAAACATTATGGTCGTAGAAAACCAAGCCGTTCGGCTTCGTGGACAAGAATTACGACTTTCAAGAGAACTACATGGTTTACTCATAAAAGATCTGTGCCTCCATGTTTACAAATTTCAATTAATACAAGAACTGAAACAGACTAAGCTGAAAGCTAAAAGAGGAAATTAAAAGCTTCATTAACAAAATTCAGTCACATTAATGAAGAACAAAAGAGTGCGTGTATGCCAGCAAAGCCGTGTAGTCCATTTTCCCGATGTATTTTTCCATCAATAACTCTATCCTTCCTGTATATATGAAAGAACGGAATAGCAACTACAGCTAATCGTGGTCACTGGTATCAGCGGTAAGAAGAAGGGGCAATTGACAGAGTAGTTGAAAAGACGTCGTAAATTTTTCCAGTAAGAAAACGTCATTAAGTTGTCAAGCAGAAAAACGTTGTATAGTTTTTAATTTGAGAAAATTGAGGAACTTCAATTTTTTATACCATTGTTAAGCGATTACTTAATTGTACTAACAAACTTACTTTAATAAAAGGTTTGATTTATATAATCATTCTAAGAATTGGGAGCTCGTCCGAACAAAACCTTCGCGGAAATATAAAATGAATAAAAAGAAAAAAAAAGAAAAACGAGAAAAGTCGAAGTGACTAATGTGTGGCACAAGTAAAGTGCATAAAATTATTGAAAACATAACAGAAAACAATAAGTAGAATTCGCCGTCACAAGTTGTTCCGTTCGCTTTTTCTCGTTACCGTTACAGTGCCATGAACTTTAGAAGTGTCGAACAAAATCGAAGAGAGAACAGCACAAAATGAAAAATAGCACAGTTTTTCCCTTCGGGAAAGGAACATTAAATAATGACTAAAAGCTAGACTATCGGCAAAATAATGCAGCGCCACAAATTAATAGTATATAAAATACCATTAGAGCGCGGCTATTTTATATTTAAGGCGTCATATCAAAATTGCTTTTTTCTCTGATTTAAAAATTTTTACCATGCACTAACATTCACATGCATAACATTTGTTATTAAAGACAATTTTTGTTTTCTTTATTTTAATAAATTTTATTTGAGCACTGTATTTCATTAATTGTGTCTTAATTGCCGGCAGCTGCTGGCAATTAGTTTGTCTGTCTGTCGCGTTTGAAAATTTTCAACCTAAGGTGGGTAACGAAATTATACGAAAGTTTTTGTGTTTAATTGTTTTTTTATTTAAGTTATCTTAGAAGTGTAGTAATACTTTTTTTTTCCATAAAATACATTATATAAAAACTTCAGCATATAAATTCTCTCTGGTATTCTGTAAAAACGGTCGATGTGCAGACCCAGGTATTTCGCCGCATTAACTATGGCAGTATTAGT
>JBAMBQ010002521.1:0-12182 GCA_037044495.1 Stegana nigrithorax
CAAATGTGGGTTTTCCCGGTTTTCCTTAAGGGTTTCCCTATCAATTCGTGTTGTCAGCATTTAAGGGCGGCCAGAACAGGCTGTATTCTCTATGATACCATATTCTTTCTATCATGCAATTGTGTTTTCTATTGTTTGGCGACTTCGATCAAACATTTCAGAAACATATTGGATAAGTTTACCCTGATAATACAGATATGAAATTATTTTTCTCTATGTTCATAATTTAATTCTCTGCCTTTTGCCATTTTATGTTACATAAAGCAGCAGGATCACACCGAAATTGTACATAACATTGACTTATTGCATTCGCAGAAAATACAGCATGCATAATTTCCACGCAATTTGAGGCAAATTTCATAGGAAATATGGAAACCACGTGTACTTTGTTGCGAGGCAAAATACTTTTGTAAGATCGAAATTTTCGGCAGAAAATGATTGCGCCTCAATAGCTAGCTAACGGATCATCGTATATGATCCGTAGTTGGGTTAACTTGTTGTGAAAATATGCCTTTAGCAGAAGAGCAACATTTTTGTTTTATTTTTCCCATTGTTGTTATTTTATAAACCAACAAAATCAAATTTTTGCATGGAAACCAATAGGCAAAATACTTAAGTTACTCACTGTAGATATTTTTCCTAGCATGTGATCTATCTTGCTTGTAATATTAGTACAAGACCTCAGATACGTTTTTTCCAATGCAGCTTGCAGGAAGTATAGAAGTTTCAATAATCTGAGATACGTGTAGCAGAATCTTGTGTAGCGTTGGTGACTGGGCTACCTGGGATATTTCGCCATGTGCAATGAAACCGTCTTTTCATAAAATTGTTTCAACTTAACAGAGCTTATTTCAAAATCGCAAGAAATAACTATTCAATTAATGTAGTAACGAACAACGACAGGTCAAGGCATTCTGGTTCGTGTTCACTAAATCGCTGCTTGTATACACTCTGTCCAGTCGAACCCTCACATCCATAGCTTGCTAAAAGTGTTACATTATTTATATTGGGGTGTTCATCAAAAATAGTTTCTTGAAATAAAATTATTCTTAAATTTCTGATACACTCTTCTAGAAGGCTGCATTAATTTAAGCTTCTTATCTTCCTCTTCTGACTTCTTCTCAGAGATAGCTGCTGCATAAATAAGAAGAGGTGCTTGGCTTTCATTAGAGAGTTCAGAAACTAATTTCCATTTTAAGCATAATCCACCTTTCTCATAAGCAATATGTGGCCGTCCAATTCCATTTCCAGCTTTATATTTCTCAATTGAAATTAAGCATCATCGAAAGCCAGCTCGCATATGATGCATTGATCAATTTGTCAGCAACGCTTTCTCCTGGGCAAGAAAAATAAAATTTTTTGTACATTTATTAATGTCTATAAGCTGAATCTTCGGCTGAAATCCGGTTTGCTCCAGTATTCAGTTGAAATTATCAAAAAAATATTTCATAATACGTTTTATGCAGCGTGTTGTAAGCATGCGTTTTCTGCAATCGGTCGAGTGACGACGAGAGTTTTTTTTTATGTGAAGCATCTTTAATTTCGTTTTGACGAAAACATATTTTTTTATGACGAAAACATATTTTTGCTAGCTGTAGTGAAATGAAATATTTGTGTAACTCGTTGTTGCACAGCAATAAAAAATTAATGAGAGCGCACGCAAGCAAAAGAGCGTAAGCGTTGCTCACTTACTTCGAGCTCACTCAACAAAAAGACCATAAGCGAATTTTGTTTTTGTGAGTATAGTTACAACAATTGCAATTTCTGTTGTGATTCCACATCAACCCAAGTGTGTGCTTAGCCACATTTAAAAATTTCTACACACTGCCTCTCTGGTGGTTCGAACTCTGCTGGCGGAAAATAGTCAGCAAAGGCACCAGTTTGGCATCCGAATGTCGCAGGTTCGAATCCAAACTCAGACGACACCAGGCAAAAAACAAAACAAAAATTTGGAAATAGATAAAAATGTAAAATAAATGAAATTTTGATATACTTCTTTTAAACAAATAATTTCAAACTAATAAGAACGTGACCACATCTCCCCTGTGCCTGGATACAGAGTGTTTTTTTTTAAATTTTTACTTAATATTCTTTATTTTTATTTATTCACTTATTGGTATATATTCTTTAATATAGTTTTTTTAAATGCGGTTGGCAATGCTTAATCGCGACACATAGGCAAGCCAACTGCCAGCAGCTGCCTGAAATTAAGGAAATTGTGCCTGAAACACAGTGCTTAAATATAATTAATTAAATTAAATAAAAAAAATTGTGTTTAATAACAAATGTTATGCATGTGAATGTGCATAGTAAAAATTTCGTAAATCAGACAAAAATCGTAATCAGACAAATAAATTTTTCTATGATGTGATATTAAGTATAATAAGAGTGGTCCGATTTCTGTAATACCTTGGCGTCACCTTCTATTTATTACACCTCGATTTGTGATAATGTTTTTTACATGGAATATCAAGGAAGCGGCTATATTAGTTATATTAGCTGTATAATGAAATTAAAATTTGAACAAGGCATCAATTAGAAATTGACATTTTTGACACCAGGCTTGCATTCCAAAACAGACTACAGGGTCATGTGTTATAGAGTCGTCCTCCTTCTGCATAGAAATTTCCTTTCATTCACTCACTCACCAACAGAGTCATGATAAATGGTTAGATTATCCGTTTTTCTAAATGCCAATATCATATATCAATAACATATATACCTGAATTTTTGTTCTTTTTTATATTTTATTAAAGTTTAGTTAATTTTTGTTCCTTTAAAATTTTTTTTTTTGCTTACAAAAAAATTTAAAAATGTATAGAAGAAATATTTAAAAAAAACGATAATACATTTTACCAATATTTGTGCATAATTTCTAACATTTCGCTCGTCCAAACGGCCCGCGGGCCACAAGCGGCTCTTTAAATATATTTATGCGGCCCGCCAAGCATTTCTAAAATTAAATTTATTTTATCGACATTCTCTCATCAATATATTGTTACCAGTAATCCCGGCGTTTTTCGCTACGCTTTTTTATCTGTCCAGCTCGTGCAATCATTGTGCATTGTGTCAGCCACAAAAGTATAGACTTTTCGATATCCAGATATTACCATTGACACTGACACTTTACTTTACCACGCGATGAAAAAAAATAATAATATAATTTATATAATAAATTCTTTTTTTTGCAGAATTTAAGCGAGTGTTGACGGTGCGATTTAGAATTGTTTCGCCACCTCAATTCTTTTTCCTCCATTGTTAATTGCTGCAATTATGTTTTGTTTTTGAGAACTTTATAAGATTTTATGCAGACGTTTGTTTGACATTTTCACGTTTGAATCAAATAAGCAATAGAGAAGAAAAGATTCATTCTTCTCTTTGCATTAACATGGTTGTTTGGTTTGTCACATTTGCTTTTCCAATAACAATTGCACACAAATTCTTCGAACTTGTTTTTGTGAAATGTAGCCGGAGAGAACAATAAGCGGCACCCGAATATAGAATACTCTGTACCCAATCTAAAATTCAAAAAATTTGTTTTCTTGCATTTTTATTTTGTATTTGATAAGATACGAAACAAAAAAATTTTTCTAATTAAAGTAATTTTTCGACCGATCATTCCTATGGCAGCTATATGTTACAGAAAACCGATATTTATCAGATTCAGGTATATGGTTGAATATTATTTTAAACTATTAACAACCAGAAACAAAAAAGTTTTTCTTAGTAAATGTTGCTTTTCAGCCGATCGTTTCTATGGCAGCTATATGTTATAGTAAACCGATATTTATCATATTCAGGAATATGATTGGATATTACTTAAAGTTATTAAATCCAAAACTTGATAATGATATCTTAATAAGCAAAAAATCTTTTCTCAGTAAATGTTATTTTTCGGCCGATCATTCCTATCGCAGTTATATGATATAGTAAACCGATATATATAATATTGAGACATATGATTGAAAATTATCTAGGACTATTAAATCCAAAATTTAGTAATGATATCTTAAAAAGCTAAAGGGATTTTGTTTAAATGTGGTTTTTCAGCCAATCGTTCCTATGGCAGCTATATGGTAAAGGTTGAATGTCGAAAAAATAATATTAACTAGTTATGCCTATAGACTAGGAGGATCTTCGTGCCAAATTTGGTGGTTGTAGGCCTAACCATTTCCGAAATCCGTTTGTTCATACGGACGGATCGACAGACAGGCAAAGCGACATGGCTAGATCGACTCGCCTTTCGATGCTGATCAAGAATATACAGTACTTTTATAACGAACTTCAAGGGACCAGGCAAAATGGTTCGTTATAACTGTAGTTCGTTATAAACGAAGACTCGAACAAAACAATTTATGTATATGCACTTGCATGTAATAACTCCATTGTTTAATTATTAAACAAAATTTGGGATTTTTTTTTTGTGTATATCCCAAAAGATATGTATTTTGTCTTATTTACATTTGACTTTCATACATTTTTAAAAGAAAAGCAGGGTTAGACTAAGGGTAACAAACAATTTCATTACCGTTTTTATACCCTGTTCCAAAAAATGGTAAAGGGTATATTAAAGTTGTGCAAATATATATAACTGGCAGAAGGAAGCGTGGTAGACCCCACAAAGTATATATATTCTTGATCAGCATCAAAAGGCGAGTCGATATAGCCATGTCCGTCTGTCTGTCTGTCTGTAAGAACAAACAGATCTCGGAAACGGTAAGACCTACAACCACCAAATTTGGCACGAAGACTCGCGCAATCCATAGACATAACAAGTTTATTTCTTTTTCGATATTCGACCTATAACATATAGCTGCCATAGGAACGATCAGCCGAAAATCCACATTTAGTAACCAAAACCCTTTTGTTTTTCAAGATATCATTACCAAATTATGTGCTTAATAGTTTTACCTAATGCCCAATCACATATCTAAAAATGATGTATATCGGCTTACTATATCATATAGCTGCCATAGGAACAATCGGCCGTAGAACAACATTTACTGAAAAAACCTTTTTTGTTTATTAAGATATCGTTACCAAATTTTGGATTTGATTATTTTAAGTAATATCCAATCTTATTCCCGAATATGATAAATATCGATTTACTATAACATATAGCTGCCATAGGAACGATCGGCCGAAAAATGGCTTTTACTAAAATAAAAAAAAAATTTTTTTTTTCAAAATATTAAAGCAACAAAAAAATATATTCAGTTTTGGATTGGGTACAGGGTTTTCTATAGTCGGTTACGCCCGACTGTAGCCCTGCCTTTCTAGTTTTTTTTAACATACATATATTTTTGCTTTACTACACCGCTACTGAAGGCAGGTACTACACACGGCTTCCCCGCTTTCGCGAGATACCATGTCGTTTCCCGCCTACAGCAAGATAGTTGAATCTATTTGTTAAATAGATTGCGTTCTGCAGCATTGTCTTAAATCAGATCGATTGGACGTTGCCTTTTGAGTCTTTTTGGTAGGGTTAGCCCGTGGGTGGGTAACATATTTATTTCATTGTTGGAGTGAGTTTCTATTTTAGTTTGGTATCTTCGGCTAGTCTATTGAATTTCTTCAGCAACTGATGGCACATTTAAGTCTCGAGGGATATCCTGGTTAGAGACATACCAAGGAGCGTTGGCGATTACACGTAAGATTTTCGATTGTTGCTGTTGAATAATCTCTATATTGCTTTTTGTGCTGTTCCCCACAGTTGAAGTCCGTATGTCCATATTGGTTTGATCATTGAATTGTATATAAGTAGTTAATTAAACATGGAGAGTTTTGAGTTTCGGTTAAGCAGACATTATAGTTGTTTAAATATGCCGTTCATCTGAATTCTTTTTTTTATGATATAGTGCTTCCACATCAGTTTTGTGTCAATGTTTAGGTCCAAGTATTTTACAACGTTAGCTATAGGAGTATCTGAGTTGTTTATTTTAATATTTAATGCTGGGTAATTTCTTTTAGTCTTATATAAAATTCGTTGGGTTTTTTGGTCATTAATTATATTATATTCCACAGTTGGAACCACTTTGTTGCAGTGCCGATTGCAGACTATAGCTTAGATGTTGCATACGAGATGGCGCGATGGGCGCAAAGAAGAATTGTGTCATCAGCAAATGTGGCTAATATGGCGTCATTATAGTCAGGTATGGGAATGTCCGAAGTGTAAAACGTATAAAGCAGCGGACCAAGAATGCTGCCTTAAGGAATACCGGCTCTGATTACGCGAAGGGTTGAAGTGGAGTCGTTGAATTTGACATAAAAGCGACGATTGGAGAGGTAGCTTTTTAGGATATGATAACAATTTTTTGGAAGCATTTTGTTAAGTTTATAAAGAATTCTAGTGTGCCAGACCTTGTCAAAAGCTTTTTCTACGTCAAGAAACACTCCGATGCCGAATTTTTTGTTGTCAATATCAGTCATAATATTATTAGTAACACGATGTATTTGTTGAATTGTCGAGTGGATTTGGCGAAAGCCAAATTGGCGTGTAGGAATCAGTTTTTTTTCGTCCAAAATAGGCTTCAATTTGGCAAAAAGAAGCTTTTCGAAAGTTTTTCCTAATATGGGTAAAAGATTGATAGGTCGTTATGAAGATGGTTTAGTCAAATCTTTACCTGGCTTAGGTATTGCCACTATTATAGCAATTTTCCATAATTTCGGAAAGTGATGAGTGCGGAGAATGGGATTAAATAGATTTCGTATGTAGAGGGTCGCCTTTAAAGGTAAATCTTTTAGGATAGCCCCTGTTATCTGGTCCTAACCCGGCGCTTTTTTCGTTTTTGTCTGTGTTTTGATGCAAGTGTTGATTTCTCGAGTCGTAAACGGTTTAATTTTTGCTATGTTTTTTTGAGGACTAGTTGATGACGGAGTTCACGAACTGTGAGTCATTCGAGAATACGTTTTCATAGAAATCAGCTAGCTTCGAGGCCTTGTCCTCATTTGATTTGGCCCAATCTTCGCTAGTTTTGCGAAGTGGAGGCTGGTGTTGGGTTTTGTTAGTTAGTGTCCATGTCGCTTTCCAGAGCGAATAGTAGCTGGTTAAGAAGTTGGTTACTCGTTTGTCTGCAATTGATTTTAATTTGCTTTTTAAGATCTTGGTTGCTCTATTGTATTTTGTTTTATCGGCTGGGAAACGTGTTAATTTCCATCTTTTGCGGAGTTCCTGTTTTAATTTGATAAGGTTTTTTAATTTTGGACTCGAGTGGACAAAAATGGTTTTGGGTGATACGTTTGGTGTTGATTTAATGGCTTCTTGTTGGATAGTGTCATTAATGTGTATCACAGCACTTTCAATGTCATCTTGGCTTTTTAGGGGAACATTGATTTCTAGGTGATTTTCAATGAATTCACGGAATGAGTTCCAGTCTGTTTTTTTTGTTATAAATGGCGCGAGTTTTGTTTTTCATCTCTATGCTAGATAGGTACGTCAGAAGGAGAGGCGAGTGGTCCGAAGAAATTTCAGGTACGTTTTTGATGCGGAAATTTTGTTTGTTGAAGTCTAGTTATACAGAAATCTAGAAGATCCGGGATTTTATTCAGGTCTGTAGGCCAGTAGGTTGACTCACCAGAACTTATATGGTTCCCTTTAACTGCTCCGATTGCACTTAGAAGATTTTTGACTTTTGAGCTCGTGATCCTTGAGCCCCAGGCGATGTGTTTGGCGTTGAAGTCACCTGCGCAAATAAACCTTGGTCCAAGTGCTTTAAAGAAGTGTATATATTCGTCACTTGTGATGTTTTGCTTATGGGGGCTGTATATCGAAGAGACTGTGAATTATCCAAATTTTTCAGACAAGGCTATGCTCGAAGACTGTATGTATTGGGTGGAGTAGTTGTTCAATAATTGTGAAATTGATATTATTCTTTATGATGATGGCAGAGCCACCATGTCCCTTGCCGTCTGGATAATTATACCCTGTACCAAAAAATGGTAAAGGGTATATTAATGTTGTGCAAATGTATGTAACGGTCAGAAGGAGGCGTGGCAGACCCCATAAAGTATATATATTCTTGATCAGCATCGAAAGGCGAGTCGATCTAGCCATGTCCGTCTGTCTGTCTGTCTGTCCGTCCGTATGAATAAACGGATCTCGGAAACGGTAAGACCGACAACCAACAAATTTTGCATGAAGACTCTCTCAATCCATAGGCATAACAAGTTTATTTTTTTTTTTCGATATTCGTCCTATAACATATAGCTGCCATAGGAACGATCGGGTGAAAACCCACTTTTAGTAACAAAAACCCTTTTGTTTTTCAAGATACCTTCACCAAGTTTTGGATTTAAAAGTTTTAGCTAATGACCAATCACATATCTCAATACTATGTATATGGGTTTACTATATTATATAGCTGCCGAAAAACAACTTTTACTGAGAAAAACTTTTTTGTTTATTAAGATATCGTTACCAAATTTCGGATTTGACAGTTTTAGGTAATATCCAACTATACTCCTTAATATGATAAATATCGGTTTACTATAACATATAGCTGCCATAGAAACGATCAGCCAAAATAGTGTTTTTGCAAAAAAAAAATTTTTTCTTCTTGAGATATCCTTACATAATGAATACAAAATATTGAAGAACAAAAAAGTATTCAGTTTTCGATTGTGTATAGCCCTGCCTTTCTAGTTCTGCTTTTTGTTGTTGTGTGTTTCAGTTTGTTTGCTTGGTGAATTTTTGTTACGGTTACGTTTTAAGTTTGTTTTGTCATTATTGTTATTGGTTTCTATTGTTTCTTTGGGAGACAGAATCGAAGTAAGTTTTGTTGGTGTTCCTGATGTTGTCGATAGAATTTTAATCGGCGCCGTAACTACAGATAAGCTATTATAATTTGTTGTGTTGTTTGAAGTGAAACATTTTTAGCGAGATGTAAGTCCGAAAAAAAGCTTGAGAGACAAAGTGGGGAGACGCACAAAACAATGCGCATTGTCTTGTGCGTCGTCTTCATCGTAGAGAATTATTGCTACGCATGAGTAAGAGAGAGATAAAAATGCTCTCCGATTGTACTGATTCGTGAGCGAATATAAAATTTACTCATCTATGAAATAAGAAGCAAACTAACGAGAGAGTAGATTTCGCTCTCACAACATTTCATGTGGCTCACGTATACACACATATTGCTTTGTAATACTCAGAGATCGTTACCATGCTTAGCTGCTGCTAATGGGGGAGGAAACATTAAAATATTCCGACACAGTGTAAGTAAATGAATGTTGTTGTTGTTTTTGTGCACATTGTGACTGTACGCCAGTAATATGAGTGACCACTAATATGTTTACTAGTAATGATTTCTATAATTTTTATTGCCAATATTGTAATACTGTGCACCGGTGTCAATAGAGTGCAATAGTGAATTGCTTTGTTTCTTTCTTACTTCATATACATTATACATTGTAACTATGTATGGGTGATATGAGTATTCGTCATTTACCATACATTTGAATTTTAGCGAAATGAACAGTAAAGCCTGTAACATATTTACCTCACATATATGTGAAATTGTATTTTCTTAAGGTATTCTACTATCGAGACAGTCCTGTACACCATATTATTTTTTGCATAGAACATATTTTTTTAATTCTATTGCTGTATAAAACTCTATGCCTTGCATTGCTGTTGCCAACAAGGATGGAAACATCAGAAAACAGAGAACATTTTTATATTAATAGTGTTGTTGTTGAGCACATGGTGACGGTACGCCAGTAATATGAGTGACCACTAATATGTTTACTAGTAATGAGCTATATAATATTTATTGCCGATATTGTAATATTGTGCACCGGTATCAATAGAGTGCAATAGTGAATTGCTTTGTTTCTTTCTTACTTCATATACATTATACATTGTAACTATATATGGGTGATATGAGTCTTCGTCATTTACAGTGTACATTGTAACTATGTATGGGTGATATGAGTCTTCGTCATTTACCATACATTTGAATTTTAGCGATATGAACAGTAAAGCCTGTAACATATTTACCAAACATATATGTGAAAATGGTATCAATTTAAGGTATTCTACTATCGAGACTGTCCTTTACACCATATTACTTGTTGCATAGAACACATTTTTTTAATTCTATTGCTGTAGAAAACTTTTTGCTTTGCATTGCTGTTGCTAACAAGGATGGAAACATCAGAAAACAGAGAACATTTTTATATGAATGTTGTTGTTGTTGAGCACATGGTGACGGTACGCCAGTAACATGAGTGACCACTAATATGTTTATGATTTCTGTAATTATTATTGCCGATGTTCTACTACTATGCACCGGTGACAATGGAGTGTAATAGTGAATTGCTTTGTTTCTTTCCTACTTCATATACGTAGTAACTAAAACTTCATTCCTAACATTTTAAGCAGCAGTTTCACCTCAATAGTGTGCTTATATGGGTTAGGAACATTACTTTTTTTTTGTGATACCTGGGCTATTGGTGATGTTATGGCTGTTGTTGTTGTGCATGTTGCCGTTGAAGTAACAGTTGACGATGCTGATGTTGATGTGATTATGCTGTGTATTATTGCGGTAATTGATGACGTTGTTGTCGGTGGTAGCGGTGTGGTTGGTGTTGTGCATTGCGCACTCCAGTTTGGTAGGATTGTTGTTGTGGGGCATGATAGCGCTGGAGTACTGGAACGAGCTCTTTCCACTTCTGTAGAGAGTGATAGAGAGCGTATGGTAAAATATTGGATAGCCTCCGCTCATCTCATCGAGCGTTAGGCATCCTGGATATAATGTTTTGTTTTAATCTGAATTTTACACTTTATTAGCAGGAGCGATTTGAAATACGTCTGCATTCGGTGAGTTTCGTTTTTTTAATATGGGAGATATTTTAACATAAAAAAAAAGATAAATTATTTAAAAAAAAATTTTTTTGTGGATATTTTAACATAAAAAAATTATTTTTTTTTTAGATAAATAAGTTATTTTATATTGTTTAGTACCACTATTAGCTTCTTTTATGTGCTCTTCCACTTGAGCCAAGTGGTCAAGAATTTATTGAGGAGAGTCGCCTGACTGAAGAAAGTTGTTATATAGCTTACGCTACGAATTGCATCCATAAATGCACTTAGCTTTAAATAATACAAAATACTTATCTATGCAAATTAAAGAGTTTTGTTTTGAGTTATTCTATAAACTACTATATTTTATATGCACTTAGCCTTAAATAATATAAAATATTTATCTAAGTCAGTCTCTGACTAAACGTCAACGCGATCGGTTGTGCATAGCGATTCACATCTTTTAGTAAAAAAGAGCATGTCTAAGAGGCAAGCACGAGGCTAGCCGAAGTTTAACAGTTAAAATAGCAGAGAACGATTTCACCAAGCTAAGGCAAACAGCAACAACTACATATTGAAAAAAAAAACAACCGTTATACTCTGCCGAGCAGTGAGATACTACTTATAACTAAAAAGCATTCTCCTCACATAATTTCCATCCAAGAAACACACTTATTTAACAAATCACCAACCAATATACCAATTCCTTCAAACTACAAAATTTTAACCAACGAAGCCGGAGCTAGCTTCTTTTACCAAATAGAACATATTCGATGACCTTTATGGTAGCGACCATTTTCCTATACTGATATCCTTTTTCCAACAGCCTGATGCAAACAATCGACAATTTTTTTAAATTAAAGAAGCGGACTGAAAAGAGTTCTACAAATAACATCAGCAACAACAACCCTATAAGCGCAAAAATCAACAAAGAGGCAGCAAATGTAAATAAAATAATTTTAAAATCTGCTCACAACACTGTACCACAAACATCACCTTACAAATCTAAACATAAGATTTGCGGCTTGAAAAATTGAAAACATGGGCAATTCTTAAAGACAATATAACAGAAATGAACATAAAAAAACTATAAACGAGCCAATACCCTCTTCCGCAGAGAACGCAATCTCACCTAAAGAGAAACTACAATTGCATTTAATTCTACAATACAACCATCCACGCCCATAGGTAAAATTTGGACAAACAATAAATGGTTTAGCGGAACTAACCCTACAAAAACTATCCATTGCATAACCCACCCTGTAAGCAACCAAACAATAACATGCATGGTCAAACCTATCACATGATATAAACTTCAGCCAAGAATCTACAGAATATACACACAAACCAATTAATTTTGGCTATAGGTTATCACTATCAGCCC
>JBAMBQ010002525.1:0-149913 GCA_037044495.1 Stegana nigrithorax
GTGAAGTAATGGAGAGTATAAGGCCGTCAAGTTTCGCCTCAGTACCAGTGGCGTTTGATTGCCAATTAGCGAATTGGGTGTTATAGAAGGCTGACGCTGTGAGCTGTGTTTTTTTTTTATGATGTTTTACTCAACACTCCACTACAATCTGAACGAACTGGTGTTTTGAATGATGGGCAGTGCAGTTAAATGAGTGCGAAACTTTTGTTATATATGACTAAATAATTGTACTTTATTTTAATAAATGTATTTTGCACCTACTCATTTTCACTAAAAATGCATGATTAGAGCAAAATATTATAATTGGCTTTGACTTTTTTCATTCACACAGTCAAAGAGCTTGGAAGCAGCTTTGAGAGTTTAAATGCCTGTAACAATGAAGAAGATAGCCAATATTTCATATAAAGCGAGAAAAATTATCTATCGAAACACGATAATCCGACTAGTTATGTGGGTTATGTGTCTTCTTATAATACATATTCTCTGGCACAAGGTATTTTCTATTTCCATCCATCGTGAACCACGATAAACTCCTCTGGTAAAGTTTTTTTCAGGTTATCAGTTGAATATACATTGGTCATTTGATAATAATAACATGTTGAATATTTAGAGAAAAACTATTTAATAAAATATCTATCGGTTAATTAACTACATAAATAGTCAACAACAATTGTACTCAGCCACTTTCAGCACTAAAGTAATATTACATTATTATTCAATTATTACGAAATTAGTTTCTCCTAAGTATGCATGTACATATAACAGATCATTCAATAAGTCCGTTCGATAAGTAAAAAAACAACATTTTGACAAAACTCATTATTATTATTCAACATCTTGCACACAGCTTTTTCATCTACAAATTTTCGGTCAATATATGATGTATAGCACTTTTTAAAATGCCTATAATTTCACCTAGCTCACGCACCTTCAGCCGGCGATCATTTTGTGGATTTTCTTAACCGTTTCTGTCGTTACCACCTCATTTGGACGTCCACTGCGTTCTGCATCATCGGTGTCTCCACGACCAGGTTTGAAGTCAGCAAACCAACGTTTTATTGTTTTTTCTGATGGAACGGAGCCATTTCTTTGCTTGAACGGTATTTTTTCTTATCAAGAAGCAGTGTAAAATTAAAGTACGAAATTGTTTTCGATTCATTGCTTTGAAAATCACAAAAGTAGTATCACTCCTAGCACAATAACTCACAAACTTATAAGTAAAATACCATGAAATTTTAATTAAATTCTAGTAACGCCATCTATATGTCATCCTATGGACTTTTTGAATGGACTGTTATGTCAGTTTCGATATGAACGTTGGTTTAGCATAGTTCTGGTTTAAAATTTCTATTTAATCTTAATCAATACCGCTAATTTAGACCTGCTCTCAATGCGCCACTCGATAGCAAGAGCGATAGAGCTAAAAATATCTAAATAGGATCTTCTACTTGCACTTTGTTTACACCCTGTAACCCAAGTTACCAAAAAATGGTAAAGAGTATATTAAAGTGGTGCAAATGTATGTAACGGAAAGTATGACCAGAAAGTATATATATTCTTGATCAACATCGACAGGCGATTCGATCTAGCCATGTCCGTCCGTCTCTCTGTCTGTATGAACAAACAGATCTCGGAAACGGTAAGACCTACAACTCCAAATTTAGCATATATATATATAGCTGCCATGGGAACGATCGGCCGAAAACCCACATTTAGTAAGCAAAACCCCTTTGTTTTTCAAGATATCGTTACCAAATTTTAGATTTAATAGTTATAGCTAATGTCAAAGTACATATCTCAATATTTGATCTGCCACGCCTCCTTCTGACCGTTACATACATTTGCACAACTTTAATAATATACCCTTTTACCATTTTTTGGTACAGGGTATAAAAAGAGACTATTTTATCGTCTATCTGATCGTCTATCGGCATCAGTTATCATTTACATCAGTGGCAATTGAATCCCAAATATATTTGGGATATATAAAATAATTTTTATTTTTGATACCCTTATCTTAAATCCACTTTGCAGTGCAACTTTTCATTACGATTGTCTCAAAACAATTTAGATTGTATTTTATTCGATTTAAGTTTTTGGCCAGCCACCGTAGGCTATATGGCTATATTCTGGCGCATTAGTACAATATTTTATTAAAATTAATAGCGCTATTATTACTTCGTTCCAATCGAATCCAAAAGCAAACGCAAAAATACAATTTGAGCTCATACTTTCGTGCCCAAATACATGCATTTGTTACATGAAGTATTAAGCAGTCCAATGTTATCCCCATGTCATATTTCAAGTATTCTGCAGAATCGAACTCGCCGACCCTAAGCGAATGTATTGAAGAATATTCTTGAAATGTGTTACTACTGCGCACTTCACTCACAAATAGTAACTTCAGTTACTGAGACGGTAGTAGAGGGAATAAAAGTGAAGTGAAGAAGTGTCCCACCACATCAAAACTAATGCCTAATAAAACACATACTCACATATTTTCTTCACATAAAATCTTTTTCTATACATATATTACTTTACATACAAATATAAATTCGACTCTAATTTAAAAAATTTACAAACTACATTCACTTAGTGTAATTGAACTCTTTTGGATAAAAATCTTAATTAAAGAACATATCTTTGGCATCCTATCGTATGCTTAATTAAAATTTGGCTATAGCCAGCAATTGAAATTCGTTTATTTAGTGTGTCCGCGTTTTGCGTTGCTTGTTGTGAGCCAAATTTTTAGCCTCTTCCATGGTTGTGGGCAACACCCTGTCTGTGGTTTCTGGGAAGCATAAAGTCAGACATCCACTGACCAGTGCGAAGGCTGCGAAGAGTATTTGAGGTGCATATTCATAATAATTGGCCTAGGATGCAAATAATAAAATCAGATTGAGCAAAACCGGCAATGCGTTGAATATCATTTCATACGTACAAGTAACGGCGTCTGGGGAGCCAGCATGGAGCCAATGCGACCCACCATAGAACACAGCGAGAGCAAACTGTTGCGTACATTTGTTGGAAAGATTTCCGAAGTGAAAAAGTATAAAATCTGAAAACTGCACGAGATGGCGAATTTGCCAATCAAGAACAATGTCAGTGCGCCAGCATAGTTGTCTGAAAGAGCCAAATCCCAACAAAGTCAAAACTGCATTGAAAAGAAATCGCTTCAATGTTGATTTCTACTCACCGCTGCTCACTAGGGCGGAGCATCCCATGCACAAGCCGCACAACAGCATCGAGCCAAACAGCGAATACCGTCGTCCGACTCGATCCATTATTACGAGTGGCAACAGGAGCCCGGGTATTTGCACGAAACCGTTCAACATGAAATTGTTATACTTGCTGCCACCCAGATTCACTGAGTTCAAGCTCAAGCCAAGCGCAATCAGCGTGTGTGTGAACCAGCAAAGGCAGCAGTTGGCAATGCGCCAGGCGAAGAACTTGACGGCCTTCATAATCGGATATTGGCTCTCGTTGGCTTGCGCCAGTTTACTGCGATTTTGCTTCACCAGCTGCGAAAGCGCATCCTCGGGTAGTTCGCGTTTATTTATGCGCGCCGCCTTGCGCAGCACTTTCGTCGCCTGCTCCTCGCGACCCTGGCTCAACAGCCAGCGCACACTCTCGGGCAATATCCAAAGGAACAATATCTGCAGCACAGCAGGCGCGTACAGCACACGCAGCAAGACGCGCCAATTCGGAAACTGTGATGCCAAGAAGCCCAGAAAAGCCTCGCCCAACGCATAGAATATTGTGATTATCGTTGCAGCAGCTACGCGTCGTTTCGGGCCGACCAACTCGATGGCGAGCAAGAAAGCCGTCGGAAACAGCGTGCTGCCCACAGCCATGTCCAGGAATTCAAAAGCCAAGAACATGTAATAGTTCACCGAAAGTGAGCGTGCAACTCCCATAAACGCGCTAAGAAAACCGGCAACGGCGAGCATAGAACGGCGACCATACCTGTGAAGAAAATTTAGATTTTAAAACTAAAACAATAACAAATGCAAGTAGCCGCAACTTCAGTTTGCACCGATGTTATCTTGTGACTTGCTTTAAGTGAAATATTAAGGGTCGATCTACTATAACTCAAATCTGCTATAAATTTATATACGTCTTCATGAATCCAAGTTTCTATAACTTCAACTTTTTTCTGCGGATAATGGAAATATAGAAGTTATATGCATTATAAAGTAGATCCATTATTTACTAGAACGTTCTTAATATTCAAATGAAGCAGTTATGATGGAATAAACATTTTTGTTAAATAAATTTACAGCCTTTATATTATGGATTTTACAAGATAGATTCTATAATAATATATTGTGACATTACGTCATTACATAAATAAAATATGCCTATTCCTGCACTCACATATGGGTCTTTTCTCTCACTTTTAGTTTTAATTGCAGTTGCTTACCTATCTGCAAAGAAACCACCCACGGGAATGCCCACAAATTGTCCAATATTATTAACGGTGCCCACCATTGATAGTTTCCACTCCTCACCGCAATAATAGCCAAACTTAAAGAAAGCAAAACCACAACAAAATTAATTCATAGTTTCTTACCCAAAGATCTTTGTTAGCCCACCCACCTCATTTGAAATTGTATACTCGGTATCGCGAAACTTAAAGTCCTTGCCGCAGCGCTCCGCCGTTTTCTCGAAGTATTCAGCTGCACAGTAATCACTTGAAGCAACACTATCATTGCTTTCTGTAAAAACATACCGGCTGCATTGATCCCAAGTAGAACCTTTCGACGGTATTGTGAAATTTAACCAAGGCTCTTCGTACACACTCGTCGCACTGTCGCATTGTGTCACATTGCACCTGTTTCAAAATGCGTGCAATGCTTAAAAATCGAAAATAATTTTCACCACTTTGTTGCATACCTGTGCACCACTGTGCTCGCCGTAAACACATACGAAATCGAGAAGAACGCATTGAATACCATCGGCAAACAAAGCAGCACATAATTGATAATCTGATAACGGCCAAACTGGCCAATATGCACGAGTATCTCATCGAGAAAGCCCTCATCGTCTAAAGCAGCAGCATCACCAGCCTCCCCGCCGCCACGGATGCGATTCTCCGCCAACGCAGCGTCGTCAGTCGTTTCGGCGTTGTTTATTACCGTTACACTTGCACTGCCATTCGTTTGCTTTGCAATTCCCATTTTAGCTACACTTTTTATTTCACTAAATATGTGCCACAGAATACACACATATGTACGTTTATATGTATGATATCAGTATGTATGTATATTCGTTTTTTTGTGCAATAAGCACGTGTTTTGTGTTGCTACTGTTTATGCGCTAGCTAAGTACTCACAATGCAATTGATTAGCGTTTTGGCTTACAGACCATGCACATTTTATCGTTAGGTTATCTTTACGTATCGACAACGTTGACGTATGCCAACTTAAGCAACTTGGAGTTCCGTAGGCTTGTATAACACTGCGTAGCGCCACCGTTTGACTAAAGAGTTGATGCTTATACTATAAGCCAACTAAACGAGCAGTCAGTTGGTCTTCTGAACGTTTTTTAAATGAGCAATATTCTGTTGATATACATATGTGTGTACAAGTATGTATGTGTGGACATACATATTTCATTGACTGATTACGTGCAAAAACCGCTTGCCTCGTACTCACCTCTGCTCACTTACTCTCTCGCTCGCTGAGCAGCCACTGCTCATACGACGTTACTCGACGCGACGCGACGCTCGCTGTACAATCTTTTTTAAGCTGCCCGCTGCTATTTCCGCGCACAACTGGAAACACTTTGCGCTACAAAAACACAAAAAAACAAAACAAAAAACTAATTTCGAAAATCAAAAGTAAAAACACTTTTATGAAATCTGAAACAGATAACAAAAACTAAAGCACAATCCAATTACAATGCCTGACGACATTGTTGTTTTAGTTTCATATTTTCGTGTCATGTTCTCGCACTCAATCCGTTGTTATGTCGGCCGGTCATCAAACGCATGTTATCGACGTTACTCCGTATGCTTGCTTTAACTATAACGCAATTACTTAATCGTTATAAACTGTGCTGACTTGTTATTTATTTGTTATGCTATGCTTTCCTTCACGCTGTCGGCTAACGGGCATTTAGTAAACTTCTGTCGGTTGGCTGAATTTCACGTTCGGTGTTGTTAGACAGCTGCCGGGCGTTGTTATTGCTGTCATTGTTGTTATTATTGTTGTTAATCTTTTTGGATATTCTCTAAAATGTGCATGAGCGAACTATGGACAAGCACCTCCCCTTTTTATGCCAGAAATTATGACGAACACATGTGCAGCAGCTTTTGCTTAAAGTGCACTGAACCTTTTGACATTGAACACAGGCCGATGGCTGTGAGCCGTCAGACAACTGTGGAAAGCGCAACACCCGTCAATTTGCCTTCAGTGTCAGTGTTGAAATTTACCATTGTCTGCTGCCTAATTACTTAGCTGTGGTTCCATAAGGTGCATTGAATTTAAATGCAGTGCAAAACAAGTTTTTAAATAATATATAAAACCTATACAAAACACTCGCACAGATAAAGCTATTTTAATCGCTCCGCTTAGATTCTGCTTAGTGACTTGCTGTAACCAACGACGAGGCTGAAACAATGTTTTATTATTTATTCGCTCGTCGTTTGAGCTGTCAACTATCCGGACACGTTCAACAATCTAAGCTTTTCTTCACGAAAATATAGATTAGACTTTATGCCCTAAATTACTTATATGTGTATGTACATGGTTTATGATACTGAAGCTTTGTTTTGAGCTCTTTTATAAAAGAGCCGATTGATAATGACATTTTTCTGATTTCAATAAATTTCATCTTACTAGTAAAAGAAAGATTTTACATTGTTGACAATGAAAAATATCACTTTATTGTTTGAATAATAGCAATAATAAAAAAGCTCATGCCTAAATTAATTAAAGCATACATTTATGAATAAATATAATATAAATAAAATATAAATTCACGATAAATTTAAATTATGCTATAGGTAGACTATGCGCTAATACTGGGAAATTAATGACACATTTATAAGTGTCCAAAACAGTTTTAAATTTAATTTTTATATGTGAATGTGTGTGGGGTGTATATATGTATATGTTAATGTGTTATTTAAATTTGTACAAAGCTATTTGCAAATAATTCACAAGAGTATTCCGTTGCATATAATTAATTACCAAACCTATCACTTGAGTTTAATAAAATGAAAGGAAACATTTCATTAGTGCTTCAGTGCCTTAATTTTGTTTCCCAAAGGTTGTTTTTGTGTTTGGTTTATGTTTTCGTTAAAAATTTGTTGATTTAAATGAAATAAATTCAAATACTTCAAAAACAAACCTACCAAACTGTTAAAAATGTCCACTAATCATTATTTTAATATATAATTCCGCTTTTCAAAAAGTTTAACACTCCAAAATCAATCTTATCAGTTGTGTTTTTGTGATAATAAATATTTGCATTCAAATCTGATATACATATGCGTCTAACGAATTAGTATGGCTACCAACTCAAACCTTTAAGCAATTGTTACTATTTTGATTTACCATATGCAAGCATAAAGTCGCTTCAGTTGTCAATTCAAATCCTGATTTACAAGTTATACATAGGATTGCTTGTTGCATCGAAGAGTTGTGTGCCCGTGGATTCAATCATTGAACGCAGTGCGATGCTCCGCTGCTTGGCCACCGCTTTGCGCAGTGTCAACTCGAATACATTGTTCTCATCAATGTTGTCCATGGGCAGGTGATCGCGTGGCAACATTTTGTAGTTGTTCACTTGCTTTGGCTCTGCATCGGCTACTTTTTCGCCGAATATTATGCGATCTTGTTCGTAAATGAAGCGATTATCAGTAAATTCTTTGGTAAACGCTTCCGAGGTGTGATTCTTTATGACCTCACTGGGGAAGCATTGAAGTAATTCCTCGAATGTTAATTCAGCAACCAGATTATTGAGTATTTCTAGAAAGAAAAAAAGCTTTTCTTCAAATATTCTTAGTTTTCAACAAAAATGTAATTTTGAATCACAAAAAATAATGCTCAAAATCCTCTTAATTTCAAACACAATAAAGTATGATGTAAATAAGGTACTAAAAGTTAAATAATGAAAAGGACCCATATTAAAGTAGGGCACAATTCTAACATATAAAACACCTATAATCCATGCTGGGCTCTTCACTAACTCCTGCTTACCAGTTATATGTGTCTTCCAGTTAGGTAAGGCATCCTGTTTACTCAGTACTTTACGTAATAGTGACTCCCAGTGTTTGGGAGTAAAGCCACATGACTGTAGTAAAAATGTTTAAGTTAACAAAACTCAGGGCAACTTATTTCATTCCCATTTACCTTGCCATATTGCCACAAATATTCAGGACAAAAATTCAGCATATAATTTATGGCTAGATTCTTTGGTAATATGATGACCAAGAAACTATCAATTCCAATCAAATCCGGTGTTTTCTGTATGAAACCTAAAAACTCTGCTATAGTTTCGCCATTGACTTTTGCTGAGGCCAACAAACTCTGCAAATTTAAAAAATAATAGCGTTAAGCATTACGGGGTTTCCATACAGCTGCCAAACTCACCTGGATTTTCAGAGTTAACGTCAGCACCTCATTATGCCAGCCCACAAAGCGTACTCCGAATTCACCTTCGTCCTTATTCGGATAGCTGAAGTCACCGTTCTCAAATGGTGGCAAACGATTTAGATATTGTGGACGCTCGAGCAGGCAGGGTATCGGACGTATGTATAACTTTATATGGCGCTCATACTCTTCACCCGTCAGCTTGTAGTCCGGTATATATGGCACAAAAATCAGTTTGCCAGCATTGGTGGCATTAGTTGGGATACGCACACTTGGTTTTTGGCAATAATTAGGTGCCGCGCTGGCCATGTAGTCAATGCACTCCATGCGCAAATTACAAATTTCATCCCTTGGTGCCTGTTGCTCAAGGTCTGCCGATTGCAAATCTATTATGAGATCACTGAGCGCCTTCAGGCGCCCCATATACATGCGAAAGAGTATCTTGAGACCCTTCATGTTAACTGCAGTACTGCTCATGGACTGCGGATCCGTATCTCGTAAGCTTAGCGAGGCGTTCGAATTCCGTTTGAATGGTGACTGTGTCTCCTGCAGCTGATCATAGACAATACGCTGTAGTCGACTGCTCCCAACTGCACCGCTGCCACCAACGCCACCACCACAGCCTCCAAGACTTATTGAACGTTCGTCGTGCGAGGAGCTTGCACACGAATTCGATTCAGCACCGATGGAGTTTGCCAGTGAGTCATTATCCCGTTCGCTGTTTAAGGAAGGCGCTTTCGAAGAGGATGCTTCCTCATCGTAATCATCATCGAGTTGCGGGGGAGTCTGCGAGCGTATGTCTTGCGGATTGTGCATTGTGCTAACATCGTAGAGATCGTAGTAATAAACCTGAAGAATGTTCACAAACACCTTCTGCGATGTCTGGTAGCCCTTCTGACCAATGTGCGAGGCAATGTAGTTAAGAAACAGCTGAAGAATCACGTCCAATGTAATGCTGTGCTCAATGCACAGTGCGTGTATGAACGCGTCGCTAATTGCCTCGATGAGTTCTTGATGTTCCGTCGCAAGGAGAATGGTCTCACAGAAATCGGAAAATGAGACAATTGACAATGAGGCGGAATTAGACGCAGATGTGTTAGTGTTTTGCTGCTGTTTCTTCTTCTGCTGACGTCGTGCATGCGATGTCTGCCTCAGCGATGCTCGAACGCCAAACGTTCCATTGCATGTAGCATCGACATCCAGCTGTTGTTGAGATCGTTGCTTTCGAAAGAGTGTAGTGCTGTCGTCGAAAAGCACATTTTTGTACTTGATAAGTGCAACGGCCAAGTCATGACGATTTGTTCGAGAGATGATTTCCTGTGCCAGCAGATAATTCGACATGCGACATGCCGTGACGGCGAGCAAAAGATTTTCATCTGGTGTGCTGCTTTGAATGGAAATGCTTGGATCAGATTACTTGGTTCACATATCATTTAAATTATTTTACTTACAGTGTACTTAAGTGTTTGAGATAATTAATCATCTCGCTACTCATTGAGTCGGCCACGACGGGCGATGTCAACATAATCTGTGGTATATCCGCGGGTGAATGTTTAATAAACATATTAAGGAACTCCATTGAGAGCGGCACTTGCTTAGGATCCTCTTGGTTCGCAAATTCGGTTGTAAAAAAAGAACGTACGTTTTGATTAAGATATGACGACTTCTGGCGATCCGTGCCAAGACCCAGCAAAAACAGCTTTACAGTGTAGATAAGCCCGACTAATTGCTCTGCATCGACCTGGGCAGCGTTAACGGACTCCACATAGTTGTTGATATAGTTATTATAGATCTCCACTAGCTGCATATTGCACATTTTATAGAAGCCAGTAGCCTGTACATACACCTCTTTCTTGTTAGATCTGAAAATAGTCCAGATAAATAACTTGTCCTCTTATAGACTAAAGTATTAACAATTTTATTTACTACATACATTCGAACAAACTGAATATGTAAACTTAATTACATAATATGCTAAATTCTATCATATTGCTAAATAACTAAAGAACTCTTCTTTAAGGAATCACATGCGTACTTAGGCCGAGAGCATCACGGTTTTACTTTAAAAATAATATGTACTTCCCCCGAAGTCGTATCTGAACCGTGCAATGCTTGTGAGAAAACATCCTTGATCAATGTGGTTTAAATAAAATATTCTAGTAAAAGTCTAGTAACACTTTTGACATGACAAGTTTTCGCGCCCTAAGTATATTTATGACTCTATTATTTCTCACCTTATTGAAAAATCTGCCAAACGATGGCAATTCTCCATGAACCTTGTACGCAATTCTCCCTCACGATCCAGACCCATACGCTCAAACTGCAAAGTCAGGCTTAAGCGTAACATGACATGCGCCTCCTCCATGAGATAATAGAAATTTGAGCTGCTCGCCGAACGGTAGGATTCGGCGATTGCTTCGAGATCATCGACTACGTGTTCCACTCGCGGCACCATCAGATTGTACAGCGTCCATTCATTGACGATGCTCTGCTGCGGGGCGCTGCTGCTGCGTAGCAAACTGCTATGCTTCGCCTTAGCCTCGGCCAGCAGACGCGCAGCAATATTGCGCTTTGTGACCTCGCCGCCACTCCGGCGCTTGTTGGCATCCAACTGCCCTCCGCCATTGCTACCAGCAGCCAAAGCGCTGTTGCTTATCAGTACCAAATTCTCACGGTTAACGCAGACGTATTGCACTTGCATAAAGGCACACAAACCAACAACCGCAATCGCTGAATTAACATCTGGACTGGATTCCTCCGGAAAGAGCGCGCCAATGGTTGGATACTCGAAACGATTATGGAAAAGTTTATGACCAATACGCGAAGTATGCGTCTCCACGGATTCGCTGGTCACGGCATAGATTACGTAATCATTGATGTGCACCTGCAGCACCGGTGCCGTAAAGGAATAGACCGCCACAGGCTTCTCATTCTCATTGTACCACTTGCCTTGCGCACAAAACTGATACAAGTAACCATCGACGCTGCTTGCCACAAGCAGCGCGTAGCCCACGCAATGCTGATGCATACGTGATTTCAGCGTGCGGCGATTGGCGTGCTTGAAGGTCGTCACAGCACTGGGCACTTGCTGATTGCCCATGTCGTACTCATCGTCGTCATCAGCGTTCACCTCACAGGCACTCAGATTGCGCTGATAAATGGCTTTCAAGTCCATGCAGCGTAAGATGTCGATGACGCGTGCATTCGGCTCCGAAGTCTTCATGCAAATCTGCAGCAGCTTGCGTACGTCGTATTGGACAGTGACGTCATCGCTGAGACTTCCATTCAAATTACCACCGCAAGCTATGCGCTGCACATTCATAGCCTTCGCCTCATTAACCAACTTAATTTTGATGTCATTTGCACGTGTTGGTGTTATAATAATCTCCAGCGAACCATCCGTCAAGCCATCTCCATTTGCAGCGTTGCATTTATCCGCCTCTCGCTCCCATTGAGATCGTATGTCCACTTCGAACTCCCGGCCTATCGCTGTATTCACCATGCGTGCCACATTGAAGTCCACCGGCGTACGTCCGGAGAAACCTGCTGTACCCAATGGGCGAGCGCTCGAGGTTGACTCCAAGGAATCCGTTTCGTAGCTATTGTGACTACGCGTGGAGGGTGCACCACTCGGTTTGCTGCCAATGCTTGACTCTGCGCTAGACACGGCTGCATCGCCGGCATCTAACTCACCTTCATAGTCATTGTCCAAGCAGTGTACGCCGCCATTAGCACTACTCCCACGGCCAACCGCCAGCGCATCCACCACCTTGAAGGCGACACAATAACGATTATTTATGCACGCTATGACGTTCTCCGCCAAACTTAATTTCAATGGCACGAAGTTGAGATGCACAAAGAATTTAAACGGCAAGAAATCAATGAAGGCGAACCGAGGCTGTGTATTCTCGTGCACGCACTGTGTGTATTCGTAAAGATAAATGCGGTCCTTACTGCTCACGATGATGTTGCCAGATGTTTGGCAACACTGTATCAAATCTGGCGGACTGCGCAACGGCAGCTCAATAACATCAATGCTCTCCACTAGCGGCACTTTGGGTGTGGTCATCGAAGCAATGCGTATAGTAATCGGAAGATCGATCAGCTTCGACTCGTGAAACTTCCAAAAGTTGGCATAGATGCGCACAAACATTTTGGTGTCATCCTCGGAACAGACCGTATTGCTGTTGCTGCTGCTCGTGCAGCTGATGCTCGTGCTATTCGAGTGCACCGGACTGCCCACATTCTCCTTCTCTAGCGTGAGCAGATATTTACCTGGTAAATCACAAAAACAAACCAAAAATAGTAAAAGGAAATTTTCATTCAGGTAAGTGCCTGCACATACCAGCTTCGCAGTAGATCAGATGAACTACTTCACCAACGGTGGCCAAAGTGTACTTCGGTGGCTGGCGTTCATCCACGATTGTCGCTGTGGTCGACGTCGCAGCATCACCACTTGCACCAACTTCCTCTGTCCCATGTGACAAAGTGGCTGCTGCCGAACTCTGATTTGGTCTTTGGTTGCTGCTGATATCATAAATCTCGATAAATTGCTCTGCGCTGCTAATCGCGATGCGATTCGAATTGATCAGAGTTGCGGAGAGAATCTCGCCACTGAGCGCGTAAGTGTGCTGCCTTGCGAAGTTATACGCTTGCAATATTTTTACCATTTTCACGTTTAATCCAACCGAGTTTGCTAAAATTTTAATTGAAACAATAGAAAGTAATATCAATTTGAATTTTTAACCACAAAAATTTAAGTGCTCAACGCCCAAACATGACTTCACTCTGTCGGTTCACGTCATACTCTGCGCTAGGTTTGGCTGACGCGTTTAGTGTAACGTCTGTCAGTCTGGCTGACTGACTCTCTGCAGTATGTTCATTAGCTGTCTGTCCGCGAGCATTACAAATTAAAGTGGCAAATAAATGAGCAAACAAATGAGTGAAGTCCAACTCACCGTCCAACTGACTTAGTGTCCTACTATTAGTCTAAGCAAGAGAGAGCAAGCTAGAGGTAACGCCTGTCATGTGGAGTGGTATGTACGCGACTGATGCTTCATGTAAATCCAAAAATGTTCCGCTTAGTTGTGCGTTCTTGCCAGCCGTTTGCGGTTGGCATTGGCTTGGTTCAGAGGGGCATGAATGCATGACAGCGGAAGTTAAATTAATTCACTTCGCACGCTCATTTTATTTCATTTTGTTGTGCTTAGAATTCGTAATAACTCTTCAGTGTCGGAGGAAGCAGAGATTCAATAGTTGCTTAAAAAGGTTAAGCAAACTAACGAAAAAATGCAGCCATATAAATATGTAGTACATATGTATACATACATAGATTCTTAAAATAATCCCAATGAAACTCTAGCAGCTAAACTCGATATTACTGCAATTGCGATAAAGGGATATTCAGATAATACATAGATACATACGTACATCCTATACAATGAAGCGTGAGTAAAAAGCTTTGAAGATCGAAGATTTATGGTATCCCAAACAATATTTTGAAATTGATACAAATCCGAATGAATCATTACGATAATTAGCCAATAACCCATTGAAATGTCTTAAATGTAATAAATTTATTGAATCGTATTACGTACTTTAACCAGTTTATTAGAGATGATTTTAGACTTTCTACTTTGGAATAACTATATTCGGTTTGAACACAAGTTAAGTCAGAAAAGGAACTGCTGACATACTTGACGATTTTTGTGTAGGAGATACATATGTATGGTTTATACATGCGTGAGGTACATTGCCCTCAGTTAATATTTGCACAAAAATAGAATACAAACCTTGAAATTAGGTCATGCGTCGCAAATATTTTCTAACCCTCAGCAACAACTCATCTACCAAATGTTTTTACACGAAACGTTGCGTAGCTGCGTGTAATCATCAAACAAATTTCGTTTTATACCTAACCATGACATGGGCTTAGGTCAAAAACATATTTTTATCTTAAGCAGATAATGTAAAAGAGCATTGAATTAATATGAAATGCACATCTATATATGTACATACATGGACATTCATACAAACAAATACATATAGTGTCTTCTTTTAAAGGGTCAAGTGTAGTAATGGCTCCTTGACACGCTCGCCAAATTGACACCGGTGTAACCATACACAGAGAGCAGAACAAGGTGTGTCGTCACTGTATCCACAACCGGAAATAGTAAAAGACCAACTATTTTTGTTTATAACACAAACGGGAGTGTGTGCGTGCAGAGTTTGTTAGTTTTATTATTAGCTCTTTATGATCGATTGCTAATTGGCAGAGAGGAGGCAGAGGTAACCGGCGCAATACAAGAGCCCACAACGGCACACAAATAAAAATAAAAACAATTGCTAAGCGTAGCTTCACATTAACCTAAATTCTTACTGCTGATAATTGCATTCAGTAGTGAATGATTATTTATAGCGACCGCCTCCGCTCCTTTAAGGTAGTTACCACTACATGAATCTACTTCATAGATTGCTTTGAAATCTGGCTTGTAGTATGCAAAGTCACGGAAAATCGATAATATTTTCGAATGTTATGTAAAATTTATATTTTAAGTCATGTTAATATATTTATTCAGCATAAAAGCATAACAGCATAACTAAATACATTAAACGCAATGCATGCTCAGAGTATAATTTAGAAATTACCATTAAAAACGACACAAAAATTAAATCACACAATGTTCTAAAAACTTTTTTGTACACATTTTATTTTGTTGCATTTTAACTTAAACGTGGTCACATATTTTTATAACAAACTTTAAACACATTTCACAGACTATTTGTACTTTATTTCTATCAGCATAGCTGCTTTGTTAAAATTATGTTTTGTTCTTTTGTGTACTATGGATTGACAATAAAAGCATAACGGCGTTAAATTGACGAAGCCAATAAGACTAACGGCGTTAATTTCGCAAAGCCAACAAAGCAAACGGTGTTGAGGAAATGAACATCGCCGATGCTCTTAATTGTAGGCATGGTGCTACTTTGTTTACGTTTTAATTTTGCGCGAAAACTAATTCCGTGTTCGATTTCGATTTTAAAAACTTTTTGTCTTCACTGTTATGTTTTTTGACAAATACTGAAATGGCTGTAACAAGTGGTGCGGTTCGTAATGCGGTACCATTGCAAAACAAGTATGATCGAATTGTACTTCTTGTGGACATGGATTGCTTCTATTGTCAAGTCGAAGAGAAACTGGATCCTGCCCTGAAAGGAAAACCTTTGGCGGTGGTGCAATACAACGCATGGCGTGGTGGCGGGTAATCCAAAAAAACAAAAACATTTTACATAAATTAAATCCAATATCAAATTACCGCAGAATTATTGCGGTTAACTATGCGGCTCGAGCCAAAGGCGTCACGCGTCACATGCGTGGCGACGAAGCCAAGGAACAATGTCCGGATATTGTGCTTGTTAAGGTGCCAAACGTGCGTGAGAAAGCTGACTTGAGCAAATACCGTGATGCAGGCAGAGAAGTGGCGAATGTGCTACAGCGTTACACACAAGTTTTGGAACGCGCTTCAGTCGACGAGGCTTACTTGGATATAACCGAGTCGGTGAATAAACGGCTGGAAAACCTAAATGCGGTATACCAACTGATTGTGTGGAGTAATTTTACCGATATATGATTTTTAAATTTTGCATTCCCGTGCAGGGTACATTTGTGTTGCAGCCGCATGAATTGGTCAACACCTACGCTGTGGGTCATGCAAATATTGGAGAATACATTAATAAAATTACAACGCGTTTTGCCAATCCATATATGGATGATGAGAAGTTTCTGCGCACACATGAGTATAACGATTTGCCTGCGGTGCGTCAGAGCGATATACGTCTATTGATTGGTGCCTCTATCGCTGGCGAAATACGCGCAACTGTCAAATCAGTAACAAGCTACGAATGCTCTGCTGGCATTGCGCATAACAAAATACTCGCAAAGTTAGCTTGTGGCATCAATAAACCCAACAAGCAAACCATACTGCCGTTGGCACAGATACCGAATCTCTTTGAAACACTGGCAGTTGGCAAGATTACAGGTCTTGGTGGCAAGTTTGGTGAGGAAGTCTGTGAACGTTTGAACGTCAGGTACCTTGGACAACTGCTGAAATTCACGGAAGCAGAGTTGCAGCGAAAATTTAATGAAAAAAATGGGTATGCCAGTGAGGAAAACTTAATTCTAAAAGCTGAAACTATTTTTTTATTTAAAGCACTTGGCTTTTTTATATATCACGTGGCATTGATTTGGAAGCGGTCACTCCGCGTTTCTACTCCAAAAGCATCGGCTGCTGTAAGAAATTCCCCGGACGCAACAACATTACTGGAATTAAGACATTACAACACTGGCTTAATGAGCTCGCGAATGAAATAAACGAACGTCTGGAAAAAGACATTAATGAAAACAATCGTAAAGCTAAACAAATGGTTGTCAGTTACATTCAAGAGTTCGATAACGAGGAGATATCAAGTTCACGGTCAGTGCCTCTAACTAATTACGAGCGTGACATTCTGGCAAAAAATGCACTAGACGTCATAAAGGCAAACACGAAAACATTTTTTCGGCCAGGCAGCCAAATGGTTTTGAATAATCCTATCAAGTTTTTGGGTATCAGTGCGGGAAAATTTGAAACCATATCCAATGCGCAATCGAAACTCCAGGATATGTTTGCAAATCAGGCGGCAAAAAAGCGACGAATCAGCGAAGACACGACACAAGCAAAAGACACAACACCAGAGAGTGAGCTCACAGCACAACCAATGGCAGAGGTCGAGCCACCCAAAGAGCAAAAGGAGCCAGAAAAAATTAAAAGTTACTTTGCGAAGTTTATGCAAAATAGTAAAAAAGAAATCACTGAAGTGCCTGTGGTTGAGGAAATTCCTAATAACCCAAAGCCAAAAGTAGAAAGTTACTTTCTAAATATCTTAAAAAAGAACCAAGAAAAATTCCAAACAAATATAAACCAAACCGAATCACTAAAGGATGCTAGTACTACATTAGAAAAAGAGAATAACTTGCCAGGAGCAAAACCCACGATGAAAAATAGTTATTTTGCAAATTATTTTGCACAGCAGCAGAAAAACAAGGAATCACAAAATAATGAGCGCAACGAAGAAACAGAAACTAAATCACCACAAACTAAAAAGCATGATCAGCCAAATAAAACTAAAATCCAAGAACAAACCAGCGAAAGTACAGACATTTTAGATGCCGGCACAAAAGCAGAAATGGAGATACAAATCTTGGCAGCTGAATTAGAGGAAATCGAAAGGTCAAATGAAAAAGTGGAAGAACTTTGCAACGAGATTCTAACTCTTGACAAAGGAATCGAACTAATTGGTGAAACTGATCAAAATATTGACTGCAGCGAAACAGAAAAAATAAAGTTAAATGATTACAAAAACAGCTACGCGGAATACGCAATTCCTGAAGTTCACTCAGAGCTGCTTAAATTTGTCAAATGCGATGAATGTGGTGCGAAAATACCGGATGATGTACGTTCGCTGCAATCCCACCAGGATCACCACTTTGCACAACAATTGAGCCAACAACAGCGCGCGGAATATCGCAGTGAAGTGCAGAACAAATTAACTGTCAATAATAAAGCATCGCCAAACAACAATATTGGCAAAAAACAAAGAAAATCAACCGGTGCTAGCAGCAGCTCAGCAAATCAAATTGGAATCGTAAAGTACCTGAAGGCAAAAGACGCCATAGATACACAGCAGCGAGGCGCAGAGCTCGACTTCGAACCTAGCACGAGTGCAGCAGCGGCAACCGCGGAACCTATGGAGCTTTGCAGTGAGTGCCATAAATATGTGAAAATTACCGAATTGTCAGAGCACATGGACTTCCATGTGGCCAAGCAGCTGCAACGCAAGATCAACCAGTTGGAGGTACGCACCGTAGTCGTAGCCAAGAAGTCAAACGCAACTACTAGCAAAAAACCGCAGAACACGAGTTTGTCAAACTCCACCCAAAGCAGTGCCAACAAATCTATAATGCAGTTCTTTGCTCCGCCGAATTAGAATTAAACTCTTAAAAATTTAGACTAAGAGTGTATGTGGCTGTGCCACATATAAGCGATTCCTTTACCTTAATGTAAGACAAGAAGAGTTGATTTTTTTTTTATTTGTTTTAATTTTTTTTTTTTTTTTTTTTTTGTTTGTTTTTATCTTCGTAGGAGAGATTTGATTTTGCAACTTAAACCACTAAATATAGAATCTATTAACAAGTTATGCGTTCATTTTATTTCCAATTAATATGTTTTTTTTTCGCTCAGATTCAGGTCACCCACTTTAGTGTTTGAAGTACTTGGTGTAGTAGTCGTGGTAGAAATTGTAGTCGAATGTTCCGTAGTTCTTATACCCGTTGTACTTATAATAGGGTAGGAAGGTGTTCACATGGGTGATCTTGACATCCTTGAAGTACATGTTGGGCACGAAGAATTCGTATTCGTCGATTTCACGGTCGAAGGGGTAGCCAAAAGGCATATCATCCACGTGACGTGCACCAGAGCCAATGCCGCATGAGTAGACATGGTCGAAGGTCGAGAATAGCTCATGGGTTGCGGGAGCTTTGTATGGCATCACCATAAAGAACATCTGCATTGGCATGCCGCCGATCCAGCCTCTAGGCAGCACTAGACGATCAGGGAAGCCGCAATGTGGTTCGCTAATGTCGAGAGGGAATTTGTAGTTTTCATTGTATGCCATCATCAAGTAGTAATAAAGTTCAGTGTAGGTGGTGCGATCTTTGACGGTCCAGTAGAATTCGTTAGAACCGCGTTTTACCAAGTTACTGCCGGGGGACAACTCATAAATAAATTCATCCAATTCCATAAAGTTCTCACGATTCTCAGCCAGCGAGATGATGCGTCCATATTCATCGAATTTAGGACCAATGAACGAGCGGATGACAACCTTTTGTGCCTTGTCGGATTCAATAGTGAAAGCGAAATTGAAGGGTTTGTGGTTAAGGCGCATCTGACGTGCGAAGAGTGATTTATCCCAGACGAATTTATCTTCGTGGAATGTCATTTTCTCATTCATCAGATTGGTCACGTCGAAGTCAACCAAATCGAAGTAGGTAGTCAATTCGCTGACCTCAACGTGTTTCAGCTGCACACCAGGCATGAATAATTCCTCCTTGGTGTACTTGGGCAGATGATGCATGAAACGGAAGTAGACATTAGCGATCTGTTTGTAGAACATATAGTACATGGGATCGCGCATCATGGTCTCGAAGTTCATCATCACGTTGGGGTAAACCTCCATATCGTAGTATTCGACATCTGCGAAGTACATATGAGCGAACATGTACCAGAAGTTGTAGAACATCTTATCGAAGGCGTCAATGTTGCCCTGCATCATGTTGCCAATGTACTCGATGGACTCAGGTTTGCGCATGTCGATCATCTTGCCATCGTATGTCTTATAGTAACCCTGATCAATGATGTTGTAGACACGTTGCATAAAGCTTGTAACCTTGTTCAGCATCTCGAAGTTGCCGTAGGTCTGGAGTTCGTAGTAGTTCTTGCGATAGCTGTAGCCAACGCCATTGTATGAAATCAACTCTGGGTCGTAGCCTTCTTCGATTTGGGAGAAGAATGAGAACTCTGGAATCTTGCCCATGCCATGGGACAGACGTTCCATGTAGTAGCGGGACATCAGTTGATGCACATTATATATCCACAATTCACCGCGGCGATCCTTGTCCAAGCCGAATGATTTGCCGTCCAAGAAGAACGAATAATCAAGATTCAAGTAGTACCAATATGAGTTCCAGCCCAGATCCTCGGTGAAGTAAGAGAGTTTGCTATGGTCATTGTACATCTCAATGTCACGTGTATAGTCTACTGGCATGTAGAACATCTTGACATCCTGCATTATGCCCATCCATTTTGAGTCTTGGTTGTATTCGTAGATGTTTTCACGCAGTATGAACTTTCCCTCAGAGTACCATTCCTCGCCCAAGCCCATGAGTTTCCACCATTGCCACATCTTCCAGTCCTTCATGTACACGTAGTCGCCATAGTAGTATTTGCTGTTCTTGTAGAAGACATCCTTGAATTCTTTTTCGTACATAGCCATCTTGCTCCATGTATCATAATCGAACTTTTCAGCCTGCAAAATGAATTTGCTGTTGAAGAAGTACTGTGGGAAGATCTCATGGATGGAAGGCAGCATCAAGCCGTGGAAGTCATCGCGGTGAATAACAGCAAGGGTGAGTGCATAGACAAACATGCCCTCATTTACGTGCATGCGTGCCCAGCAGACGTTGTACATAAAGGTTTCCCAGTCCTTGGCATAGTAGAAGAAGTTGAAGAGACCACGGGCCTGCTTGGCATGCGACTTAGCCAGTGCGCCGAAGAACTCGCCCTTGGGCAGCAGAGCGCCCATTTTGTAGGACTCATAGAACTTGCTCATGTAGACATCGTAGTGCTATATAGGATAAAATTTACTTTGTGACTGGAAGTGACAACTTGCTGAGTAAATGAGTAAACTTACGGTGTAGTATGCCTCCTCAAACATGAACTTGTTACCCATTTTGATCCATTGCTCGAACATCAGCGGATCCTCAACGCGATAGACAATCTCGAACAGGAATTTTTGCTTCTCCAGGAATTCCTTGTCAGCGACTTTTACCTCATGGGTAGTGTGGAAGCTGGCCGCAGCCACAAAGCCCACACAGGCTAAAAATGCAAGAGCTAACTTCATTGCGACTAGGATAATACAATTGCTGATTTAGACTGTTCCCCGGATCCAGACAGATGTTGCGATGCCAATGCCAATGCCTAAAAACTGTTACTTTTGCTGCAGGGCATCTGTTCTTTTATACAATTTCACTTATCAGCCCAGTACAGCAGAGCACAGCATAGCACAGCACCGAAGATTGCATTAGAATATTTTCGACTGTGACCTCCTGCATTGACCTATTCTATCAGAAATTGATTTTGTTTGCTTTGCTGAGACGCCATTCCGGCGCAACGTTAATTCTACCTCATATAGTACTAAATGCTTAGTTTATCTCTGGGCAGGTGTAGCTTTCACCTTGTTGCCAAGGCAGCTGCTCATCTATCGCTGCCTAACCTAAAGGTGCTGCTTCTATTATTCTTTTATTTCACAAATCCGGGAGCAGATGCTTTTTAAAATTTGTACATTATATATTGTATTTGAATATTTGGTAAAAACATATGCAAAAGAAACATACTAAGACTAAGATTAAAGCTAAAGCTGAATCGTAAGCTCAGCTTCTTTGTCTGGTTTCTTCTTGGCGCCTATGGCATCGGCTTCTTGCACCGTCGTAGGTAGCACCAAATTCGTTGTCTCTGGGAACAGCAGCGTCAGAAAGCCGCTCACCGTGGCGGTCGTGGCGAACAAAAGAGCAGGCGCGTTCTCATAATACTTGCCCTTTAAAACATACAAAAGAGTCTTCGGTTAGCGCAGCTCCTCCCCCCAAAACATGACCGACTAAAAACTTACTAAAAGTGGAGTTTGTGGTGCCAGCATTGAACCGAAGCGTCCCATCATCGAACAGAATGAGAGCAAACTGTTGCGTAGATTCGTGGGAAAGATCTCCGAAGTAAAGAAATACAAGACTTGGAAGCTACCCGTAATGGCTAACTTGCCTATTAGGAACAGAAACAGTTGTATCAGCGCTTGATCTAAAAAAAGGATTTAAATATACTTATTTAATCTCAGTTTTAAATTATGTATGAATGTACTCACCGGAGTTAACAAATGTCATGCCAATACAGCAGAGGCCACTTAAGATCATTAGACTGAAGAGTGAATACCTGCGACCGAATCGATCTATCATTATAAGTGGCAAAAAGAAGCCTGGTATCTCCACTAAGGCTATGAAGGCAAAGTTGTTGTACTTATCGCCATCAAGGTGCACCACATTGAGACTCAAGCCGTAGTACACCAAGACGTGCACAATCCAGCAGAATGAACAGTTCGCAATGCGCCAGAAGAAATTCGAGAAGGCCTCCTTAATGGGAAATTTTCCCTCGGTGGAACTGTCCAACTTGGCACGATTCGCCAGCACGAGCTTATCCAAGGAATGTTCCGACAGCTTGCGCCGGTTCACACGCGCCGCACGTCTCAGTATATCCTTGGCGCGCTCCTCCTTGCCTTGGCTCAATAGCCAGCGCACGCTCTCTGGCAGTATCCAAAAGTAGGCGAACAACACGAGCGAGGGCATGTAGACGATGCGTAGAAGCACTCGCCAGTTCTGGCAGTATTTGGCAAACATGGCCAGGATAATTTCGCCCACGGCGTAGAAGATTGTGATGACACTGCAGGCCAAAACACGACGCTTGGGCCCGACCAGCTCAATGCCAATGATGAAGCAGGTCGAGTAGAGCGTGCTGCTCAAGGCATTGTCGAGAAACTCCATGACCAGGAAGAAAATATAATTTGGCGAATAGGAGCGCAGAATGCCTATCACGGCGCCCAAAATGCCGCCCAGCGCAATCGAAGTGCGGCGCCCATATCTGAGGAGATTGATAAAGAATGTCAACAACAAAGTTGCTGCGCTGCTGCGGTTCTTATGCAATTACCTATCCGAAATGTAGCCCCCCACGGGTATGCCCACAAATTGTCCAAGATTATTTATGGTGCCCACAAGTGACAGTTTCCATTCATCGTCGCAATAAATGCCAAACTAAAATTGGAATGAGTCAAGTGATAAACGTAAGTTCATTATACCCGTACCACACCAATGTACTTAAGCACGGCTATATAGTACGAGTACATATGTATATACAATACATACATGTATAAATAAGTATGAGTACATAGGCTGTTACATGCATTTAAGCTTAATATGCAACATTTAAATAACAATGAAATAATTCACAAGTCGTTGGAACGTTTCCGCGACATGCCGCCGCCGCCTGCCTAATTGAGGAAGCGTACAGAGTTGCAGATTCGAATTCACTGAGACTTGGAACTATGTAAGTCGGCTAATGCGCTGCCACTTGAGAAATCATTTCTGTCACCTTTTATTAAATCAGTGGAAAATCACGCAAATGGAACTGCCGTGTAACGGCCGTGAAAACTATTCACCGTGAAAACTAGGCATCGCTCGCAACAGTTTTTGGCGCCCGAGGGGCCTGCAATTGACCACACCCATGGCACTGCTTCTGCATCTGTCCGCATGTGGTCCAAGCAAAGTTTGCCAAAATCGGATGATTGCCGCTAGCCGAATTTCGTTTGGCACAACAATCAACTGATAACGAATAATTATCAGCGGCGGCAGCAGCAGCACCACCTCCACGGCAGCTGGCACCACTTTAGTCATAGTCTAGCTGTGCGTACAAGTGTATGGGGTGGGGTGCGCGGTGTGCGGTGTGCGGAGTGTGGCGAGCAGTGTAGATAGCAGCTGTGCTGTGTGTGAACTTTAGTACTCACGTCATTCGAGATGGTGACTTCTTTATCGCGGAATATGAAGTGATCGTTGGGGCATGTCTCGATGCTGGCGCTATTGAAATTCTCGGCCAGGCAAACGTCGTCGTCGTTTTGCACGTCGAAGCTCACGTGAGTCTGATTGGCCGATAGTCTGCTCGCATATCGCGTGCACTTGTCCAGCTCCTTGCCCTTCTTCGGTATGCTGAACTCCGTCCACGACTCGTGGTAATGACTCTGCGGCGTGTCGCACTCTGTAATATTACATCTGTGCCCGATGTCGTTATTTGCACAATTAAATTCTGCGCTCACAAGTTGAACAAGTCAGACACTTTACCTGTGCGCCACTGTGCCCGCCGTGAAGACGTACGTCACCGAAAACTCCGCATGGAACATCATCGGCAGGCAGATTAATAGGAATATGATCAACTGAAAGCGGCCGAATTGCCCGATGCGCACGAGAATGGCATCAAGTGTGAACTCCTCCGTCGCCTTGTCCGGCTGTTCTGCTTGCGCAGACGCCACCGGCGTGTCCATTACAGCGGAAACCATCTTACTGAGCAATCGTGCTCTGCGACGTTGATAAGGTAAGGAGCTTATAACGGATTTTTCATACACGCTCCTCAATTCGCCACTCCGGTAGTTTATCGCTTTTACGCCGTTTGTTTTTTTACTGCCAGTTTGTTGTTTTCCTTGTTTTATTCTCTCTCTCTCGCTGTCTCTCTTCTCACTGTTTAGACGCTTTTTAGGCGCACATGGATTTATTTTTAAATACTTATTTTTTAATGACTTGTATCTAATGTAAAAAATTTATGTTTTATTTTCGTACACACATTTAACAAAAAAATAACAACAAATACAACAACAATAACAAACAATAAACTCGTCCGCAGCGTCAAAATTCACCTTCCGCATTGATCGCGTCGGTGCGCTTTAGGCGAAGTTCACCGCTAGACTGCTGTCAATGGGTTGGTATCCCGCAAGTTTCGATCCGTGGCTTAGCCGTGCGTCGCTGTCGTTGTCGTTGCTGTCGTCGCGTCGCCGTCGACGTCTCTTCTTTTTTCTCTTTTCTTGAATGTTTTCCTCTTCCAATGCCCAATTGACGGCGACGCAGCATTAGATATTCTGTTTTTGGGCTTTATTTTTTTTCTCTGCCATACATTCATGTGTGACGCCGGTTACGGTACGGCTACGGAGCGGCCTCGCATGCACTTGTGCGGCTGAAGAGTTGTGCGCTGATAATGGCCTAGATTGATACTCTTGATCCCCTCTGTTGATACGATAAGCTCAGCCTGTCTGCGATCTCTTTGATAAGCAACACTTCATCGACGTCCCTACGAGTTTTTCAATGAGGTAAGCACGCCACGGTCGGTAATAAAAACACGAGAGTGTACTTTGCCGTCTTTTATCTAAGTTGAACGAACTAATCTGGAGGCAATTGGCAAATTGAGCAAATAAATTTTGTTGAATATGTAACATTTCCATTCATCCGCCTCCTCATCCTCACGTTCTCAGATAAACCTACTACTTCGCCGATTTGTCAAATTGATGACTAGCATTTTCATTAGTTGGGCTTTAGATAAGAATTTAAAAACAAAAAACATGAATTTGTTTTTAAATGTAAATATGATTTATTTTATTTTTTGCTTTTTGTAGCGTTAAATTCAGTTGGTCACTTTTTAAAAAAAACTGTTAGCCCAATTAGTATGCAGTTGAAGTTTTGTTGATAGAAAACCATTCTTTTTCTTTTTTGTTTCTTAGTTTATATTGCATTTACCTTTTTTTTGCTTGTTTTTGTTTTTATTTACAGCACATGCACTCCAAAAAGTTTTGACAAAACGTAAAACACCTTGAAGCACTTACATAAACTTTTTATTGTATTTATTATTGGAAAATAAACTAAAATTAGAAATTGTCGCGTTGCCAAAGCTGGCGGCGGTAAAAATAAAGCATTTGGCCTGTGCGCAGTAAACTGAATAAGAAAATCAAAAAAATAACATTAAGCGTTTTTTGAGTTAATGCATTTAAATTACATTCTCGGAAGTAAGTAACAAAAAACGGGTTTCCCGCATGAAACTGGCTTTGAAACATTGAAGCAAACTGCTAACTGCACGTAAGTACGTGTTAAATCGTGTAACGATTCGTGTATTATTACAAGTAATTTATTTTATTGTAAAATCGAATCATGCACAACAATGAAAAAAAACCCCAAAAGATTATCCTACTTATAAAAGCGAAGTGCCGTCGATAGCTTACATATATTATGCATTAATGCCCAGTTCTAGTAAACATAATTTAACCGATTTATTTATTTAAGTGTATATTTGATTATCGCTGCGTCATATTGCTTAAAAAAAAAAAAACAAAAATTAAATTGCTACAAAAATTGTTACGGATCCAACGTTATCGCGTCTCGCACATGCCAACAAATACCAAATACCAAAGCGAAAACAAAAGCGAAAAACGTGACACTCACTTGCGCTGCCTATCTGCCGCTCATGACGTTGCGTTTAAACGCTGGGAAGAAAATGAAAACAGAAACAGAAGAAACTAAAAACTAATCGAAGGTACCGTTGACATTTACCATCGCATTTGCATTTAGCACCTCAATACAAATAAACAAATGACACACAATCGAAAAGTAAAGCACGCACGACGAAAGCGTCACTTTCATCTGTCATTACGTCCGGAGCAAATGTTTCCACAGCTGCCGACAATTCGCAGTTTAGCACAATCAATTGTCTCACTGTTAAATTGGTTGATTTGTTTGTTTATTCCATTAATGACTGCGACCTGCAATTTCAGTGAAAACAGGTTAGCACCAAGGCCACTCCACTCCGCTCCGCTCCACTCCACTGCAATCCACTTCCATTTGGAAATGGAATAGTTTCATATGTTAATTGTGATTAGTTTGAGGGCGAATTATGTCTAGCAGCATAACTAATCGGTCTGTAGAATTGAATAAAAAAAAAAAAAAAAATTACAAAGGGCTATACTAAAATCTTTAAAATATGTGAAACTATAAAAGACTTTTGAAGTGCTAAACATAATCTAATACGGAAATGTTTAGTTACATATCTTATTTGTGTGGCTCGCGTCTACAATTTGCAAACAACTAATTGTGTGAAGGGTATCAAAAGTGTAACCTGCTCACATGAAACCTTTATTATTATTATTATTTCTACCTACACCATCTGTTTATTTAATTGTTTAATACAATGTTTTATTTTTCCATAATATTGTACTATTATAATAGTAAATAAATTACGTTAATCATTCAACAGGTTGAGTGCCATAAAAAATAAAAAGTTAATAATGTGTACACCGGCGTAAAAAACTTCTAGTTTGCATGAGTACTGATGCCCTACCATGTACTGGTGCTCAAATCACACGGGCCCTGAAAGTTTAGAAGGCAACAATTCTAGCAATTACTACTTTAAAAGGACTAAGCTCTGTTTTCACTGAATATAAAATATGTTTATCATAATGACAAAATTTGTGCACTTGCATTGAACACAAAAGGACGCATAATATATAGAACAACTTGATTACCTACTTTGAAATAGAAAAAATATTTACATATTTCGTTTTTGGAACATATCAAAACTAGCAATCCCGGCGCACTTCGCTATGTGTTTTTTTCTGTCCAGCTTGTGTAACCATCTTCGCATGTCAAACCCGTTAAAAGCATGAGAGAAAAAGACAACACATGCTTTTTCTTTATTCAATTAGTAATTCCTTTAAATATCCTAATTAGAATTTGATAAAACAATTTATATTATATTACAACAAAAAAAAAGACAACAAACACAATATTTATAAGCAGTGACGAAACACTGCTATGTTGATTGCTTTGTTGTATTTATTTATAAGAATTTAATACTAAAAAAAACATATTTAATTTTAAAAAAAACTGAAAAAGTAGGTGCCACTCAATTGTTAATTACAAATGCGATTTAAAAAAAAAAGTAAAAATTATTAAAATCAGTTCAGTATATTTTGTTTGAAAATGTCGGGAAAACCCGACTATAGAATACCCTGTACCCAATCCAAAATTCAATCATTTTTACTTTGTTTTTTGCTTTAATATATTGTTTTAATTGTGTAAAAATATCTCAAGAAACAAAAACATTTTTCTTAGTAAAAGACATATTTTGGTCGACCATTCCTAATGAAGCTATATGTTATAGTAAACTGATATATATCATATTTAGGTATATTATTCTATATTACTAATATACTAAACCCATAATATATTCACGATATCTGAATAAACAAAAAACTTTTTCTCTGTAAATGTTGTTTGTCGGCGGATTGTTCCTATGACAGCTATATGATATAGTGAACCGATATACATAATATTGTAATATGTAGAACTTCTAAATCCAATATTTGGTAATGTTATCTTGAAAAACAAAAGAGTTTTTGTCTATGGCAGCTACATGTTATAGGTTGAATATAGTAAAAGAAAACAAAATCGTTATGCCTGAAGGAGAGTCTTCGTGCCAAATTTGGTGGTTGTAGGTCTAACCGTTTCCGAGATCCGTTTGTTCACACGGACAGACGGACAGATAGACGTAATAAATAATAATGGGTCTTTTTTCTTAGGGTGTCTTATCAAACGCAGCAAATCTAATCCAATGATGCCAAATAGGTGCTTAGAATATTGCTTTTCTCTTATATGGGAGCATTACATCGTCATATTTTCCAGTAGTTCTTATTTCTCCGGGTGCTCCTTTACATAAATATGTACCAAGTCTCATCCGCCTACGTCAAATAGCATCACCCATTTTTTCTTCAATTCACCAAAGTTTCATTGCAATCGGATGATCGATAAAACAACGCATAAGAGACAGACAGACAAACAGTTTTACTTATGGTATATGGAATAAGATATAAAAGATCTAGGTATCTTAAAACGATAAACATTTTATGATTAATCTTGTCTCTATGCAGATGCTCATTGTCAGTTTTACCACATGACGTCGTTCATACGTTCATTTCACCGCACAGCACTCAAATTAGTATCAGCTTTCAACTATCATTTGCAAATTAACAACAAATTATTTAATAGTGAACTTTTTACGATCTTCAATAATATATTAGCAAAATTAATCGATAAAAAAAAGTTAAAAATTAAAGTACAAAAATATTTTCTATGGTATTCGACATATACTCACTTTCATTGAGAGGTGCGTCACCCAGTAAAGGTTCGGCTTGGCATGACCTTACGCGTTGAAGTTGGTGTGGTTTGTTGTTGAAGTTTTTGCAATTTATTCAGGTCTTAAACAATTACATGCAAACACATAACCTCTGAGTGCAGGCGCGCCCCACCAGTCGAACCAAAGTAAAAAAGCAGGCTTGGATTTTATATATCTAAACACATACCTTTATTAATGAATTCAAAAATTGTGTACATTTCTTTTGTTTTGTTTTGCTTTTTTTTACTTCCACAAATTTTGTCAAAAAACTTTTAATACTTTTTTCACGTGTTTTGTTTATTTTTTTTTTTTTTTGTTTTTTTGTTTTTGGTTTTACCTTGATTTATTTTTTAGCGTTTCTCAGTTTTGGTTTTTATTTGTTATATTTTGTTTTGTTTTCAATTTAACGCAACACTTTAGTTTGCAAAAACTATGCTGTGAGTGATGCAAATACGAATTATTTTTTGAAATTTATTTTGCTTTATTTGTAATGAATTTTTGTATTTTAATTATTATATTATTCAGTTTTTATTATTTTCAATGTCGGTGTGTTTCGTGAACTAATTTGGCTGATAATGAATGAATAAATTTTATAGATTTATTATAGAGCGTGATTTATTAACTAAATATTTTAAATTAAATCATTTTTTACGCATTTTTGTATTAATTTGTCTGTCTGATTTTCTTATTCAGTATTCTTTGCCATTATTTTCTTTGCTTTTTGTTATTATTATTTTTTTTTTTAACTTTGTTTTTTATTTTTGTTAGGTTTTGTTTGTATATATGTATATGTTTAATAAATATTTTAAATAATTAAATCTATAAATTCAAATTTAATGCACTTAACTGTAAAAATGTATTGCACATAACTTTAACATATGTGTGTATGTTTGTTTGTATGAATTATGCTGTATGTATGTATACTGTTGTATGAATGTTTGTATATAAAGTTTTCACATATATATATATATATTATATATAAATATTTATACATGTATGCTTGTAAATATGTATTGTTGTAAATATTCTGTTGTACATAATAATTTATTTTTAATCGAGCATATAACTTTTTAAATTTCTTTTATTTTTATTTTTTGTCTTTTTTTTGTCTTAATAAATTCATAATTTAATATGCGAACTTAATAAGTCAACTGCTTTTACAATGAAATCGCCAACATTTTGAACTGCTGAGTGAATATGAATATGCGTTGTGTATGTATGTATTTATTTAGGTAAGTATGATGTGGGATGTTTCTAGTTACGAATATGATGATAACATATGGATGTATGAATGAGGGTATGAATGATTTTCGATTTCGTTTAAGTGTCACGCTTTATTCCTGTTTGAAATGTTTTTATTCATTTTTCAGATGCTTAATTTTAGCTGCAATATTTTATTGTTGTACACAGATAATTTTCTAATACTTGTCAAGTGTGTTAAATTCTTCATAAATTTGTTTATTTTTATTTATTTTGGTTTTGCCTTTTTTTTTAATTTTTGCTTTAGTTGCTGTCTCTGCTAAACTACAATACATTTCAGTGCGGTTGTTTTTTTTTTTATTTTTTGTTTTTTACTTTTTGTAGTTTTTATTTTATTTTATCTGAAATATGAATTCTTAAGTTGAAATAATTGCGGTATTTGAATTCGTGTCTAATTGAAAAAATCGATTTATTGCCTGTGCAAAATATTCTTATTTATGTTAAATGCCTTTAACTATGTACATACATACGTATGAGTGTTGAATATAAAATAAAACTATTTATTTGCATTTACACATGTACTTATGTGGCATATGTATGTACATGCATATGTTGTTCTGAGTGTGCGATCGCGTGTGTGTGTGTCGTGCGTGATGCCGGTAAATATGCAACAATTAATTTAAATAAATTCATTTTCTTGAAAGTTCTCCATTTTGTAAATGTCCGAAAAATTGGTGGTACTGAAACCAATTAATATATATTTCATATATATTACTTTTACGTTTCGTTGATACTAAAAAAAATATTCCATTAATTTTTTTATTTAATTTAGTATTATTAAATCTTGTAGTTTCATGTTTGCAAACAATTACTGACATAAATTTGCACTAAAAATTGGCACTATACACTTACATGCATAACATACATTTACATATGTATGAGAATTCATTCATTTCTATGAATTTTTGTTTGTTTGTTTGTTTTTTTAAATATGGTTTCATATATGTATTTGTTTGTTATATGCAATTGCCATTTTCCATCTACTGAAGCTCTAGTTTTATGATTGCCTTGCAGTTTTCTCTTTTATATAATTATTTTAACTTTTTTATTGTGGCCACTATTTAATGCTTATTTAGTTAATATTATGAAATTTGTTTACTGAACAACATTTTTTGTTGTTACATTTGCATATTTTATGCATTTTTGGTTTTATTTGCATTTTCGAAATTCTCTATTTTTAATTGAATAAATTCGTGTTCATTTAAAAAAAAAATGCAGCACATACGAGGCATTTATGAACACAGCAACTGTTTAGTCCAATCCCCCGAAACAAAAAGTAAATCAAAAGTAATTATTACAATCATCAGAAATGATAAGAAGAGAAACGAAACCCCGAAGTTATGAAGAAAAAAAGAAAATTGTGGAAAGTTTCACAAATTAAATAAAAACGAACGTGTTGAGCGTTAATTGAATAAAACCGTGACTTTTATTGAATTTAACAAATGGAACATTACAAAAATTATATAAGCCTATGAATAATTAAATATATACTTATATAAGTTAAAGTATCGTTTTGCTTTTTGCTTCATTGTTCTCCACTTTGTCTCAATATCGAATATCTATCATATGTATGCTGTAGTATATTTTTAATATTCTGTTTAGAAGTATCTGACGTATGTATATATAAACTACATACAATGTATATGATTATTGTTGTTGTTGGTTTTTATGATTTTAGGTTTTGTATTATGTATGTCATATGTGTGCTTTTATAATAATAAATAATTTATAATGAAGTGTTGCTACATAAATGTTCGATTGCATTTTTATACTCGTGAGCTTCAATTAAATTGACGAAATTACTGCAATACAAAATCAAAAACAAAATTCAAAAAAGGAAACTTTTAACCTATCCTTAATATAGTAATTAGCATACATTTTAAACAAAAACTAAAAACTTAATAATTTATTTGCAACTTTGTTGGTTTTGATTATTTGTTTTGTTTTCTTTTTCCATTTATTTATATATATTTTTATTTTTTGCTTATTTGTTTGTTTTTGTTTTCTTGTTTGTGTTTTTAATTTAATTAAATTTTTTTTTTTTTTTGAACTGATTAATATGTATTTACTCATACTTATATCTCATAATAAGGATATATGTATATGTGTGTACTGTAAATATTTTTGAATTAATGCATATACAATAACTAATATTGAGTTGAAAACATGAATTAGATTTTATTTTTGCTTTGTCAATTTGTAAAACGATATTATTACGTAAATATGGCTAATGAATTATTTGTTAAGTATTAATAAATTTTATTCGCATATAAAAATTAGTGCAAATATCAGTCTCAAACTAAAATAGTAAACGAATTAAAAACCCACCACAAAAGTGAAAGAAGAAATAAGTGAACATTCAATAACTTGGTTAGAAGGAGGGCCGAAGCGGTTGAGCCGCTTCTGTTGCTGTGCTCGGGTAAGCGGCAGCGAGAGAACATGGCAGCCCTGCGTGATCTGTGTTGGTTGTTTCGTCTTGTCTGTCACACAGTCAGCCCTCGCATAAATGTCTCGTATGTTGTGAAAGATTCAAAAATAAATGTTTCTTGACTGCCACAACAAGATTTAAATATTATACATAGTTTCATTTATAACATAATTCTTAAACTACATACATATTAAAAAAATTTTCTAGAAATTAGAAATGATCAAAATTCCTTTGGCACAAAATTATCAACGTTTTGTGTTTTCATTAGATTGGTTTTATTAAATACAATATAAATGTATTATACATAAATAAATAAACAAATATATTTGTATATACACATAAACAATTTGTATATATACATAATATATATGTAAATACATTTACATGTTTATATTATTTTATAAAATCAGCATTGAAAACTAAATACCAGTCTCTAAAAATAATGTAATTTAAAGATATGAAGTTTGTTCCTTTTTTTTGTTTTAAATATGATTCTCCTTTCTTTAATTTTTCTTCATAAATGTGTTAAGCTCATTGCAGTTGCATGCTGACACGCCCTTTCACATTTTGCGGCGCGCAACAAAAAAGTATGTCTTAAAATGTACAACAATTAAAATTCCTTTGTTGTGTGTGTGTTGTAGGCACAACATTAATTTTTAAACAAACAGTTGCCAAAGTGCAAAAGTTGAGCAGAAAGGCGTTGAATTAATTCAAAAATAAACGTAAGCTTCTATTTGGAAATTCGATTATTCCTAAGTGTTGATCCCCAAAGCAAATCGTTATCTTTAAAGTATTTATTTATTATTTCGCCTGACTCAAAGTAAATATCTTAAGAAAACGCAGCTCCGCAGCCAAGTACAAGTTAAGTAGTTCTCTTTTTTGGCACAGTTATTTTGTTTTTGTTTGTTCATTTTATGTTTGTTAAAAACATCTAGTTTCTTGGTTAGCAGTTATTCGATATTTGATTTTTTTCTTTTATTTTTATTATTATTTATATTCAAATAATTCAAAAATAAACCAATTGAAAAATAACACATGAATTTTGTTTTGCTTAGGTCGTATTTAAATTTTATTTATACATTCGTTCGTGTTCATTCATTTTTTGTTTTTTGTTTTCTTATATTTTAAATAAATTTGATCCCAATTGTTCAGTTTTATCAATTTATAGGTATTCATATTTTCATGCTATATATTTTTTTATTTATTCATTTTTTTACTATAACTTAATATTGCTTAATTTCGCAATTGTTTCATTTTGTTTTGTGAAATGCAAACGATTTGTTTTTATATTTAGCATTTAGTTGTTAAGTTTTTAAATTTTTGTAGTTTTATGTACGATTTTTATATTAACTGCCAACATTTGGTTTTGTTTTTATGTGTGTAGGCTTTTTGGAGATTTACTTTTTTTTATGTTCATTAATATTGTCCTTAAAAACATGTCTGTTGTTATACTTATTTTTTTCATGTAATATATAAATAAATAAATATATATATAAAGAAATACTCTTGCATATATGTATATATTTATGTATACAATTACATATATTTTAGTTGAAGAAACCTTAACTTTGCATAATTTTTATTCATTTATTATTTATTTAATAAATATGTTTTTGCTGTTGTTGTTGTTCTTTTATTTATGCCTTTATGCTAATGTATGCAGGTGTCAGTAACATAAGTATCCTGCTTCTTGTTGTTGTTGTGTATTAAGAAAATAGTTACAAAACACAGCTAAGTGAGTTAAAATTTTAACAATAAAAACAAAACTTTACAATTCTGTTTATTACTATGAAATATCGAAATATGCTACAATGTTGTATGCTAAACGTTGCTTATCTAAGTTTTTTCGGTGATTTTTTTGTGTACATATTTTTCTAAAGTTTTTATCATGAATCCAACAAACACATGTTCTAATTATTTTCTTTTAAATTTTTTTGTTTTTTTTTTGCGTTACTAGCAACCAGCTATTAAAAGCTTAGCTCATTGGTGCAGTAGAATTTTAACAATTTTTCCAACACCTACCCTCGCATAAAACCTATTCTCGTATTACCCGATAACCGTTTCGTAAACGCTTTAGCTGTTAAATGGCCAACTCGCCACGCCGCATTGCCTACCACAATCGCTCTCACTTCACATTGGCCGTCACGTCCGCCCAGTCGGCGGACACGCGGTATTTGAATTTAAAATTTCTTTTTCGCTGGATATTAAATAAGAATATCTAAAATACCTTAAAATACATATTCTGTTTTTAAATATATAAATTTTCTTCTACATTTTTTTTTAACAATAAAGTTTTTTGTTTTTTTTATTTATTTTATATTTATCATTAAATCATTTGCATGTGTTACATGTTTTTGGTTGGTGATTTTGTTGTTTTGTTGTTTGCGGTTTGATTTACCGTGTACAAATAGTTATGAGAGAAATGTGAACAAAGACATTTTATGTTTTAAACACTGATAGAACCGTATACGAGTACTTAATAAATATTTCTCAGTTTTTGTTTTACCATTTATACACATTAAACCACATTTTGCAAAATTTTCACGGTTTTATCTCCGTTTGTGGTTCTTCTTTTTTTTTTTTTTACTTTTTAGAGTTTCATGTTAAATTTTATTGCAGGAATGTACGCCAGCTTAGCTTAGCTCAGCTCAGTTTTATTAGCTCAGCCTGAGTGGCTTTGGTTGCTGCGCATGCGCCTGAACATTGAAAATTATATTTAATCGGTGTGTCTTTTGATTGGATTTTATTTTTATTTTGCAACTATATCTCGCCGTTCATAGTGTATGATATAATTCGGGTACCTGCGGACTTTGCATTAAAGCTGCATCGTTTCGCATGTGTTTGGATGCACATACTACTTAAAGTTGCTGGTGTTGCTGTTGTGGTTGTTGAATCTTTCTGTCGCCTGGTCGTTCCTCATTGGGTTTGCTACGATTTTGTGTTTTCGTTTTCCCATGTTTTATATTAGAATCTTTTTGTTTTTGAATTTTTTTATTTCACTTTTTTGGGGAATCGTTTAAGGATAATTGGAAGCAATATACGTAGTACTAAAGGTTTGAAAAGATTAGCAGAAATATTCTAAAGGAAACAAAACAATCAAAGAAGTTACACATTGGAAAAGTCTAGTGATCCTTGGCTCATATATATTCTATATGCTTTTAACTTTCACTGTTTGTGTTTCTGGCTTTGTTTTTGTTCTTTTACAATTGTTCTTAAGGAAAGAAACTTGGTAATTAAGGCACCATTAAAAATTGCTTTTTACACGTATTTTTCCTTTGCGAATGTACAGATTTTGCGCATTTTTGTTTCCATTAAATAAATTTTAATTTATATATGATAATAATAATAATAATCATACTCGTATAATGTATATTGTATGTATATATAATTCATTAAATTTTTGTTAATGTTTAAAACAATCGCGATCTATTCGAATATATATAATACATACAAATACAGTCATAGTATAATAAAATTTATTAATAATAATTTTGTTTGCTTTTTTTTATTAGTTTTTAAATATCTTGTTTTCTTTTTTTTTATTATTTATTTCTAGTTTAGTTTTCTCTTATCCCTTTATTCAAAATACCCATTGACCAAAACTTAACTCAAACCATTGGCAAACATCTACATCACTTTCAATGTTCAGTCCGTCGCTCCGTTTTGTTTTCTATATTTTTTTTTCACATTTTGGATTTTGGGTTTGGTTGTTTATATTATTGTGGGTTTGTCAGTGAATGTTGCTTTCACGCCAGGTTTTTCTTGATTTCATTTTCGACTAAAATTTGTCTTCTTATTAAAACCTTAATTTGTTGTTTTCGGTCTACGGTTTTGGTTTCAAAAAATTTACTAAATATTTTAAATAAATACATTTAAATACAAGTAGACATAATATATATTTATATATATATATATAAATATCTATATATGTTTATATAGATATATTTTATTTATTTATTAATTACTTATTAGACTTTGTTTTTTTATTTCAAAAATGATTGCTTCAAATTGTTTGTCGAAAGCGAAATATTTGTCACTAAAATCACGAAATAGTTTCGCTTGATATACATATATATATTAAGTTTTCATTTGTTATTTAATTTTTTAACCATTTGTTACATATTTTGTTCCACGCATTTATTTTAAATATATAATTTTTTAATACATATATACTATTTTTTCTTTTCTTGATACGTTCAATATTCTGTATATTGATATTTTTTGGTTTTTAATTTTGTCAATTGGTTTTAAAACAATTTCCTGTAATCAAGTTTTGCTTCATAAGTTATTTCTTCTATTTTGTGTAAATGTGCCTTTTTTCGCTTTATCTTTTTCTTAGAAAAGCATCCACTTGTTAAACAAATTATTTTTATGTAAATTGAAATGTACATGCATGTGTAAACATTTTATAACGATAATAGCACAACAATAATTTAAGTAACCATTGACCAAGAAGTTTAATTTTTTAAATATTAAACGCTTCGTTGCTGAAGCTACTTATATCCGATGTTTTAATATTCAATTCCATTGGCCAAACTTAGTCTTTTCGGGTGTAGATCCTTTTTGTTTTCAGATTTGGTAAGTTAATTTATTGGCATCGTTTGCGTTCTAAACTATTGTTGTGTATCAAGTGCGCAAATAAAAAAATATAAATCATATTTTACTTTATTATCGTTTGCACGATAGAATTTGTACAAAATGTTCAAAACATGGTTTGAAATCATAGCTGTTCAGTTTGATTGCAAAAATTCGGTTATTTCGGTTAAATCCCATTGATGCAGCTGAAAAACAGGCAGATTTTCTGTTTGGATATGTACGCTATATATGTTTATGTTGCTTTGTTATATAAACTTTTTTGTTTGTGATTGGTGCTATTAATATATAATCATTTTTCGGTTTTCCAAAATTAATTAGAGATATGTCTATTTTTTATGTTTATTTAACTAAAAATAAGTTTTTTTTTTTGGTTTTTGTAGACTTCAATAAATTGTCACATTTTGTGGCTACATGTAAGCTCTGCGGCGGATTTACTATGAATTTTTTCGCACTTTTTATAATTCCTTATATACATTTTATTTGATTTTTTTTCGCCTTTTGCCTCTTCTAAAATTTCAACTACTATTGTTGCAGTTACAGTTACAGCATGCTGCATTCTGTGTCGCAATTACTTAAGACTTTCAAATATGCATTATTGTTGTTTGTTTCGTTTTTTGTTTTCTTGTGATAATGTATTTAGTTATATGGATGTATTTATATATATATATAAATAAACAGTTGTCTGTATATATGTCTTCGTCATGCTTATTTCTCTTTGACACCTCTCAGTTAAATTTTTTTTTTTTTTAATCTTTTAAATGTGTGTTTTGTTTCTGTAATATTTCTTATTTACTTATGCAGTGAACTTAGGTCTTATTACTAAATGTTCTTATGCTTGCATGCTGAAATCTAAAAATTGCTTACTAAAAATTTTGTTTACGCTAATTTTAGAACGCCACACACAAACCTCATATTTGAATAGAATTTATTAAATATAATTTAATTAACATTGAAAATAATTTGCCATTTTATTATTATTTTTTATGTTGATTTATTGTTTTAATATTTATGCATTTAAATTTAACAACTACAAATTATATTAATTTAAGCATACATAAATATATAATATAACCATAATAAGTAATTTCTAAAAACAAAAGTCTTTTATCGCCGCATAAGCATTTTGAGTGCTTAAAATTCAAACTTGATATTCAAATTTCGTTTTAGTTCTTAATTTTACCGCACGTTTCACAAATCATTCGAAACGAAACAATTCTACAAAAATAATAACTACGACAATTTTTATTTAATGCTAACTAATTGAAGCACAATTTGGGACCAATGGAAACAAAACAAAAATAATTTCCCTTCTCTAATTTAAAAAATAATTGAACAAATGTATTCAATACTTGAATTTTGCATCAGTCTAAACAAAATCACATTCACAATTTCGATTAATAACGAATTAAAATGAGAATAAAAACAATTAATAAGTATAAATATTTAAAAAAAAAATTTTTCACCGAGAATTATGAAAAACATTTGCCGAAAAAAAAAAATTCTCATTAACAATTTTAACAACTTTTGAGATGCTTGGCGTTGAATATTTATGTTATGTTTGTATTTTAATTACATCAATTATTTGTTGTAATGTTTCTGTGTATTTATAATATTTATTTTTATTTTATTTATTTATTTATTTTTTTTTTGTAAATTTTTGGTTAGTTTTTGTTGTTTCTATTATTTATTTTTTAACAAAATTTGTCTTAAGATTGGCTTTTCATTATAATTTTTGTTTTATTTTTTATGTTTTTGTTTTTTCTGTTTCTAGTTTTTTGACTAAACTTACAATTAATTGCTGTTCTGCTTACTTGGCGTGGGTTATGTTGGACCCAACGCAAAAAACGGTTTAACATAAAACTCGAACATTTTAAAATAAAGTTACTCAAAATAATTTGATACATTTTTAAATGTAATAATGCATTTCGTTTTGTTATTTGCTTTTTTGCCTTTCAGTATCTGATATCTGTATGCATCGACAGATTATTATGTAATTTATGTATGATTATATATGTATATATATATATATGTATTTAAATATTTCTTTGTTGTTTTTGTTGTTGTTATTGCTTATGTTTACGTTAATATTTACTTTGCATTTTGTATGCAAATATTTCACTTCCAATATCCTTTGTGTTTGCTGTCCAGGTGTTTTTGTCTTTTGCATCGGTGTTGATTAGTTTCATAATTTTTTTCCCCTTTCTTTTTTAATGTATCGGCGTCTTAACGATTGTGTTCGGGGCAATGTAGTGATAACCGGGAATGGGCAGTCCAGCTGTCTCCATTGATATTCTATAATTAAAAAACCAATTCATTATTTCTTTATCCTATATAACGAAAATTTGAAAAAGGAACGAGCAAAAAACCAGAACTAAATGACCTGTTAATGTTCTATTTAAAAACTGTTGAATAATCAATCTTCAATAACACAGGGGAACCAGTCAGTCGAAAAATACAATCGACTATTAAGATATACTAATCACAAACCAGAAAATATAAACAATTTAATCAATCAGTTATACAATAACAGTAGTGTCAAGAATTTGAATAATGTATACTTAATAACCTTTCTTAGTTAATTGAAATGCCTTTCAGAAGTTTGTGCGATATACGTATATGCCCTATAATGATATCTCATTGTACTAACTTTTAATAAAAATAAACCTAATCAAAATTAAGACATTGATTAATTTATTTAACCTTTAAATTCAATTTTATTTACAGTGATTACAGGAGCAGAAAAGGGCTTCTTTGATACTACGACCACAATAAGCTCCTTTTAAGCTGAATAGCACTATATAATTTTTTTTTCATTTACACATTTTAAAACTTATGTCAGATTTAGAGTTCCTGTCAAAAAATATTGGCTATTAGGTAACTGTTGACCAATAAATATTGGAATTATTTTAAAGCTCGAAAAAATTGGCAACAGAAATGTTAGAACTAGTGGTGCCAAATTTTTTTTTAATTAAACTGAAAAAAAAAAATGTTTGGACTTGTTTTTTTTTGTTAAATCTGTTAATAAAATTGTAAATAGTTTTGTTTGAATTGGAATAAAAAAAATGGTTACGTTTACAAAATCTTTATTATAATAGAATAGTATATTCTTTTATGCAAGTAGAACTATTTGTTAAGCTGTATAATTATTTTTGTTTGTTTGTTTTAAATACATTACAATTGTTCTTTCTGTTTTTTATACTCTGTGTCGTCGTATAAATTTAATAATAGGGGTACTGTTTCGAATAAATAATATAAAATATATAAAAAAATTTTGAATACTTTCTCAAATACAATTAGTTCTTAAAAAATAATTTTCCAAACCAATAATTAAGGATTTAACAATTATAAGAAATAAATAACTAATTGTAATTAAAGGGAAATTTTGACTTGAAGTCTATAATAATGATTTTGTTTATGATTTGATTAAATTTGTTGCCGTATTGTTTTTTTTTTTTATTATTTTCTTTTTTTGGATTTTCTATTTTATTCCATTTAAAATTTTCACTTATTGTTATTTCGTCAAAACGCGAATTGGTCCTTATATTTTGCGCTGCAGTTCTCAGTGCGAAGTTTCCGTCTTTTAAGTTTGATTGGACAAAGATTTTCTCTAAAAAGACCTTTTAAATGTTGTATTGTATTGTATGTATGTATGTATGTATGTATGTATGTATGTATGTATGTATGTACGAGTAAATTTATCACATATAAAAAAACCTTTGTACAATGAAACTTCTAAAAGGGTAAGCGGACATGCGCTGTTTCTCAAATTGGAATTGAAACTTCTTTGAGAAGTTCTTTTGTTAAATTTTGTTTTGTTTTTGTGAATAAAATTGCTTAACTGCTACAAAATACAATTAATTATATGTATGTATATAGGTATATGTATTTATGTATATATAACGTTTCAACTTATAAACTAATTACATATGTAACTGCTGCGTCCACTACGAAATTTTCAAAATTTTCACTTTTATATTATATGCAAATACTCATATGTTTGTTATGTACGCCGTCTGAGCTCAAGCTCTTTGTGGTGAGTACACAACGCACGTAAAAATTTGGCAAAAAGTCATTATCATGGTTCTACACTTGGGCTTTATCTTGCTCTCTCTCTGTCTCTGGATCGCTTCAATCACTGTTCCTTTACAATTGGAGATTGACCCAGTGGCCCCCAAGTGTTTATTTGTTACTACTTACAATATTTAATATTCGAACAATTTGTGAGACTACTAACTTTTTGTTTTTATGTAGATCGTTATTTTCATTCGGGTTACGCTAAGTTAAATATAATAAATTTAAATATTTCATTTGTAGATTGGTTTGCCGTTTTGAATCAATCGTACGTTTTGCTTATCCAAAATGTCTAAGTTGCTCATTAAACATAGTTTTATTATTTTTGCTTATTTTCGTTTAAAATATTACAGAATTCGAATACTAAAAAAAGCTTACGATGTTGGAAATTTAACATTTCATTTATGGGATAGATTACTAGATGAAAAATTTTCAACGTCTTAAGTTACCGTTAGTAAATAAAAATTGTCTTGATAGGCTTTTCTTTTCTTTGTATCGCTACTTTTTTTAAATTCTTTTTTTTTTTTTATTGTTATATATAATATTGTTGTTGTATTATATAATAAAGATTCTTAAAGAATGTCAACTAAAGCTTTGAACTATAAAACTACGCATCGAAAATACTTTTTGTTTATTTTATTTTATTTTTTTTTTTTTTCAATAATTCATAAAAATTAAAAATATTTTCGCTTTACTTCTACTTCTACTACTAAAAAAGTTGTTTTTGAAAAATTCAAAGAGATACGCGAATACTTTGTTCCTTTGTGTGGATGTGTGGGGACGCTGGAGAATTGGTAAGGAAAGGTATAAGTTTCAATTGTGGTTGATGCCATTGGGCGGTGCTAATGCCGCCCAAACTTTTGATTTTAGTACGGATTGAACTTGTTTCGTGGCTTCTCGCCCTCATTAGTGCCATCCGAACTGTGATTGCGGAAACGCGACGAAGTGTAGTGACTTTTGGTGCGGTTTACGCCCGTCGTCTGCACGGGCGGCCCACCAGCGCCGGCAGCGCCGCCTGCGCCACTGAGCGTGGTCAGACTAAGTAGATCGAGTGCGCTAAGGTTGGACAGAGCGTTGAGCGCGCCCGGTTTGGTCAGCAATTGGAGCGCCGAGGCAAGTGGGCTGGTGAGTGTAGCTGCTGCAGCGGCTACTGCTGCGCTGCTGTTGAGAGTGTTTAGTGTCTGTTGAGTGGCTGTGTTGTTGCTGTGACTGGTGTTGCTGTTGCTGGCGGTGTTGCCTGTGTTTGTTGTGTTGTTGTTGTTGCTGCTGCCGTTGTTGGCTGAACTGAATGCGTTATTGCCATTTGTCAAGCCGTTGTTGCTGCCGCCGCCGCTTGTGTTATTGATGTTGTTGGTGTTGGTGTTGTTAGTGTTCTGTGTATGCAAACCAAGTGCCGATAAATTGTTGGCGTTGCCACTGCCATTGCTATTGTTGCTGGCATTACCGTTGCTGCTGTTCGAACTGACGCCATTAACGCCATTGCCGCCGCCGTTGCTATTGCCGCTGCCGCCGACACCGCCAGCGCCGCCATTGTTTGCAGCCTCCTGGAGATTGGCCTTCTGCAGTTCAACGCTGGAAAAGGGATAGCGTGAAAGAGAAAAGGAAAATAGGATATTGTTTGTTTGGTGAAATGTGATAAGGTTTTAGTTGAATTCTTTTTTTTTTTTTTTGGTTTTTTTCTTTTTTTTTTTTCTTGTATTTTCATTTGGCTGATGATTGTTTTAATTATTGGATTTGATGATTTTGTGGAATTGAGTTGGTATTTTATTTTTTGTGGTATAATCAAGTTTTAGTGTCGCATTGTTTGCTCGAAAAAAGGTTAAGGAGGTATTCGATTATTGGTGGATGTTCGAAATTCTGCGTTCAATATGGATACGGGATTGAAGGACTGGTTCTAGGCAGACAGCATACGTGCAGTGGAGCAAAATAATTGTTTATTGAAAGGCTATTGAAGGGAGTCTCTAGCGTGTGAATGTTTTGCTTATGCTTTTGATTTTGCGGCGATTAGGATGCTTTTTGGGAATTTGGATGTGGGCATATACGTAAACGAGTTTATGGGTGACAGATTGGCGTTGTTCTTGCAGTAAGTAGTAAAAGTTGACCAATTTCCAGTTGTGTGCGAGAGTGCGTTGACGACGTTGTTTTTGCTGTTCTTGTTGTTGTTGTTTTTTGTTTTTTTGTTTGTTTGTTTTATTTAGTTATTAATATTTTTATTCTTATCATTATTGCTATTGTTGTTGTAGTAGTAATATTGTTGCATCCATTCTATTTTTATAATGTGTTTGGTTTCTTTAAACTTTGTTTTGTTTAGTATAGTATACAAATTCGTTAGATTTTTCAAAGTAAAGACTAAGTTACTAAAGTGAGTATTTTTAATGTCTAATAGTAATACAATTATTGGTAATATCTTGTTTTGGTCTAATGTCTCTTGCTTTACCTCTCTTGGAAATTGTATCCGCTGACATATGAGTGGTAGTTCGGTTGAAATGAGTTGAAGTTAAACTGGAAACAGACACTTGTCAGCCACTGTCTGAGATGAGCATAAGTTCGCGTAATTTGTTATTAACTTAAAAAACCATTATCTGGTAGTGACTAATGTGAATGTGAGGCTTGGCTTGATGAAAGCGTTCTTAGACTAACGACAACTTAAATTAGTGGTTCGAGTATGCTTAGACACAGAGTATGGAGATCAAAAGAGAATTAAAATTTTGAACGCGCGACAGAGAACCGCTCCTTAGACCTTCTTATACATTGTTTTAACCACTTCCATTTATTTTCATAGATTTTGTGGTTGTTGTTAATAATGTTAGATAAACACAGCAGTGAATTCGGGATTTGTTCATTTGCTTTTGTCAATTTGCAAATCAATTCGACAAAATGTTTACCTTACTTAACACGCTTATTTAATTATTTTTTATCAATTCAAGTACGATCACTCACCTCATATTGATTAAGTATTGAGCCAATGCAACCGATTCAGGGTTTCCGCTAATTGTGATAGTGCGATCGGTGTTGCCGCCCTCGCGTTCCTCGCAATTCGAAATGCGTATCATGGCACCGGAGATCTGACGAATTTCGGCTATCTTGGTGCCACCCTTGCCGATGATGCAGCCAATTAGATCATTCGAGACGGTCATCTCATGCTGCTGCTGCTGCGCGCGACTCGTGTTGGCCGTACGCAATTGGGAGCCAGCCAAGGCGGCCAACGCTAAGCGACCATTAAGTTGACAGACAATAATGAGAAAATTAAACATTTCATAAAGGGATTATTCAAAAGTTCGCATACCTGTGTGATTCAGTCCAGCAGTATTAGCTGGCGTCATGCCGGCCAGGCCCAAAGCAGCTAAGCTGGCCAATGGGTTTTTAGCTACCTGATTTTACAAGAAAAAAGCAAAATTATAAATATCATTAGTTCTCGTATCTAAACGTATTTCATGTTTTGCTTCTTTCATAAGCAATTTAATATTGAAATAGAAACACAAAGAAAGTCAAGAACTGAACATTAACTGGAAAAAACCCAAAAAAATAACCAAAAATAAACAATTTAAGTAAACATAAAATATATATATATATATATATATATATATATATAGAAACAGAAATTAGTAAAAATGCAAAACCAATGTACAACACACATTATTTTATTTCTGTTTTTTTTTTCGTATCTTTGTTATAATTAAAATAAATTTCAATGTTAAAAAGGTAACCGCAACTGTAAGTGAATTCGTATATGACTGTAATCATTATTTTATGTTTTCTTTTATAATATTATTTTGTTTTGTATTGTTATGTTATGTTTTTTTCAGGGCTTAATAGTAATACTTTTGTTCATATTAAGTCTAGTATTTCAATAATACATGTACATATAGATACAAATAGGTAGCGCTTGGGATCGTTTTCTTGAGGAGGCATTTTCCAAACCTGTACTGGTTTTTCTATGTTCACATACACACACACATATGTGTACAATTAATATATACTGATTTTCATTGTACACATTGGGATGCCACTGGGCAGATAACGAAACTTTTTTTAAGTTTTACGATTTTAACGAATTTCATATACAAATTTAATTCACATACGGACTGTTGCACACCGAAAAAAAGAAAAGAAAATCAATTTAGTAAAAATCACCAATGACCTACAACAATCTACTTTATCCGTTGCACCGGAAGGTGCACGTGCCTGCAATGCATGCATACAGATGCCAAAGGACATGCATAGGACACTACTTACAAACGCATACGTATATTAGAATACGTTAATAATTATTCAAAATATTTCTACAAAAAAAAAAAAAAAAAAAAATCAAAAAACAATTTAGTATACAGCGCACGACCGATAGGGTGAACGCTCTAAAACGTGAACTCCTCAAAACGTGGACAACTTTTTTGTGCATTGACTGCTCTAAAACGTGAACAAGGCGAAAATTCTCTATAATATGAACAATAAAAGTTTCAATGTTTGCATTTAATTTGTATTGAGCTCAAATGATTTGTAATTTGAGGATCCCCCCCAATGTGAGTTATGTTTTTTATTTGGAAATTTTGGCCTAGCATACAGCGTTTTGTCTTAGTTCATATCTGTGCAGAATAGAAATGAGTTGCAAAAAACCTGTATGCTTAAAGTTGTGAATTCTCTTGATACTTGTTTGGCATTCGAAAACGTGAACCATTTGTTGTCCCTTGGTTTTAATTAGTTCACGTTATCGGTCGTGCGATGCATATGTATATTGGTAATTCCGTGATTTCATAAAAAAAATATACTAAGTCTCCAATTCGAAATATTCATGAGTTTGACTTTCCATTCTTAATTAAATTTAATCTTTATAGATTCAAATGTTTTAAGTTTAAACTTATGGTTTTATAAAAGGTAAAAGAGTGTACTTTAGAGTGCATATTTATATTTCCCTGATTCCAATATGAAACCATTCCGTATAGGAAGCATTTGGATCAGTGTACGACTGGTTAAGTGTGTAGCTTGCATTTCAATGGATTGAGAATTACAGCGCACTCCACTAACAAGAACTAACCAAGGGAGTTCATGTTAGCGATTGTCGAATTTCATGAAAAAAATATTAAATTTTTCAATATAAATCGTGTTTTACACGCTTGAAATTCTTTTATTATTATTTGTATTATTAATATATAAAAATAAAATTATTAATTAAAATTCATTATAAAATAATACGAGATAACGAGAAAATATCCATTGAAATAAAATTACATAGCAAACAAAATTCCTCATTACATTTATGCATTAAAGAAATCCGTTATCCTTATCTGCTGCTTCTTCTTTTCTAATAGCTGAAATATTGCTTTCTCCCCTAAGCGTCTAAGTACATTCATGTCACTTCCATCAACCATTGCATCGAATTTAATATATTTCATACTTACAAAACATATGCAGTGAAAACCATTGTTCACGTTATAGAGCTTTTTGACTTTGTTCTCGTTACAGAGTAGTCAATGTAAAAACAAGTTTTTTCACGTTTGGCGGTGTTCATGTTAGATGGGTTTACGTTACCGCGAGTGCACTGCACTTCTAATAACGTAGACAGTGTTATCGACAAGGTGAGGAACAAATCTTGTATAGAGAAGTAATCTGATACGGTTAACCTTTACATAAATTTTGGTTGACACTTTTCGCTCTACTTTTTTTTTTTGTATTTTTTATTATTATTATTTTTTTTTTTTTACAATATATATTATACACTCATCACAAAAAAAACTAATAATAATAATAATTGTTTTGTGTCATTTAAAGTTTGTCTAGGTAAGCTGTATTGAATTTTGGAAAATCCTGTGACAATGTACATAGTAATTTGTTTATAAGATTATTAAAAGAAAAAATGTAAATAACCAAATATTTTTTAACAAATAAATGTTTAATATTGATCAATTTTAAAACAACATAAATAAATAGAAATTCATTAAATATGAAAATTTTGCTTTCTTTCTACGTTTTACCATTAAATGTTTTTTGCGAAAGAATTTTTATTTTATAGTTTTCTAGCTTTACTCTCTTGCTTCGCTACGCGTTTTTTATTTCCTATTTCGAAGCAGTCATATCTTTACAATTATAATTGCAAATTCCTAGCAATATAAACAATTTTTTATACCTTTCATGGAGCATGGCACTGCCTACTTTTATTAGTAATCTTATTTCTCCCGGTGTCCCTTATGTACTAAATTTCATCCATCTACAAATAGTTTCAGAAATGTGACGAATTAAGATTTTTCTCTTACACATCGAACAATCGGATGATCGGTATAGCAATCCATAAAGGACACACAAATACACAAACTCACACACAAACAATTTTATTAGCCTCAATGACTCTTCACCGTTGGGTTTGAATTTAAACAAAGCAACCAAATATTCTTCTAAATCTCTGTATGTACCCAATATTTTTATCGTTTCTGTTAGCCAAAGTATTATTTGTAGACGCTTTTAGTTGTTTTACTTTTCCGAGCTAATTCAACAAAAAAATTGGTAAAAGTCGTAATGTCTAAGGCCGATAATTCTAAGCTTTTCCTTGGACTTCGTTATTTTGCATATTTAAAGTTTCCAGGCTTATTTTTTATGATCATGCATGTTTTGCATATTTGCATGCTGATTTTACTTTCTTTTTGATATAAAGTGCACTTTCGCATATTTGACAACCCTGTTGACCACATTTTTCCGCGCATTCCTCTGTTGAAAGTCTTTTTATTCTACAAGTGTATTAAACAGGTTTTTAAGGGTGTTGCGCAAATCAAATGCCGACTACATCGACGTTTGAACTCCTTTGGAATTTTGAAATCTTAAATTCTATTCAGTAACGTCGGTTGATGTTGAAAGGTCATTGAATAATGTAAATATACATAACGTCCCATAACAAGACACAGAATTGCAAAGCGAATTTTTCTTGCCATTTTTTCCGTTATAGAACTTTTCTAAACTGCAAGCAGTTTCGTCAAATGCAATACATTTGTACATTAACTATTCGCTGAGGGAGATAATGCATATAAGATTTAACATTAATTTATGGCATAAAGTAATTTCTTTATTTATTTTCCCTTGGGTGTACGAATTTTTTTCACTGCCTTTGGATTTCCTTCAAGGTCTATAGACTTTAAGTCTGAGAAGATTGTAAAACTGTATTTTTATTGTTTTGCGGAAATCTTAGAAATACCAACATACAAATATTTAAATCATCAAATCAACTCACAATAGATTTGCAATTAATATCGTATACTGACACATAGATTTTGTTTAAATCAAAAGCGAAATTTGCAAATTAAGTTTAAATAACAAAGGAAACGAATCGAAACAAAACTAAACTAAACGGAAACCCAACGCAAACGAAAGATAAATGCTTATTGCACTAAATAATTCAGTGCATTTGCTAGTTTTGTTATGTTGTTCTAACTTAAAATATGTTACATACACGTATGTACTTGCTCATACATAAACAACACATACGCTTATATGTATATATATGTACATACTTGCTTGTAGATTATATGCATGTGTACAGGTGCATGAATGTGTTTGTGTTTGTAGTTAGAGCTCGATGGCCATAAGCATGCGTATTTATGTTATGTATGTATGTACTGAGTTGCTTGTTTCCAATTTTACAAGCATATGTCAAATTGTTGAAAAACAATTTCATAAACGAAAATCCTGTAACATTGTTTATGCAAGAAAAAAAGGAAACTAAAAAAAAAAACAACAAAAATGCAATGAACATGCGCTGCAAAACAAATAAAACAAAAAGCATATTACAAAACTAATAAATAAAACAAAAATAGAAAATAAATCGAAACACCAACACACAGAAAAATATATCAGCACAAATGGCAGACATTGCAGCACAATTCAAAGTGGTAGTGAAAATGGTGCAGGTTGTGTCGGTCGGTGGACTGGATGGTGGATTGGCGGATGGGTTAGCGGGTTGTGGTTGTGGTATTAGTACTGGCACTGGCACTAGGTCAATTTGGCATGGCTTGGACTAGGTTTTGGCTGTGAGGGTGGATGACATTGTAGGATTTTATATAAGTACAGAAACGCGTATAATAAAACAGAAAATAAAAAACAACAACAAACACTTAAAACTTCTCATTTATGTAAATTGTTTGTACGCATGAAAACTCAACTCAACAACAGGATGTCAACGTTTCGTCAAGTTGTCTAAAGGGGCAACTAGCAATCTAGGGTTTTATTGGGTGGTGGCGGGGCTGAGAGCGTGTAGTAGTTAGATAATAGTGACAACAAGTTGTAACAATATAGCAACAAAATTGTTTTAAGTGCTGCTTAAAAATGAGATACAAAACAACAACATTCAACAACAACAACAAAAACAACTACGAGGAGGTAGAGGGAAAAGTGGCTACATATAACTTACGTAATGGAGGGAAAATGAGATAACGCTCGTGAAAAGCCAACCCGCAAAGTCGTTAACAAGTGCAAATCTAAGGTTTGACTTTGTCTTTGGTTCGGCGGTTCGGTCTGGTTTGATTTGGAAGGCGAAGGCCCATTGCAATCATAAACAATGTTGATGTCATGACAAACATGTAAAGACTGACGCAGCAAGTCTTCAAAAATAGAAGGAGGTTGGAGATGGACCTATTTGGAAAACAATTAGCAAACTTTCGCGCGGCTAAGTAATTTGGAATTCATGTTATATTGTACGAAGAAGAAACTTGTAGCCGTTACTAAACACTTGTGGCTGTGCAGGATTGGGCGAGGGTCGGTTGCTGTGTAAGTTTTCAGTTGGCTATTAGTTCTGCCCACACAACAGAGTAGCAATAAAAATGGCTAACATACAACATACAAAACAAAACAAAAAAAGTAAATAAAAAAAAAAACAAAAACAAGTAACAGTTACAGACAAAGATAGAGATGATGATAAAACAAAACGACAACATTGAAAAACTACTAAAACTACTTGAGTTGGAGGCTGGGTGCATGGGTGGGGGCACTAGAGAGAGGCTAAGGCAAACAACAATGTAAACAAGGCAGATAGAGATAAAGCGAGAAAGATATAAGCTTACAGAAAGACACAATAATAGTTAGGGAATACTTGGTGGGTTGGCACATGTGGAAAGGCAATAGAGGGGCGCAGGAGGAGGCGTACTCTAGGAGTTTCCGTCAGACACGTTATAACAACAACAATTATATATAATAATACTTGCAAGCGCCAGCGCCATAACCAAAAAGGATTTCTTTCAGGTAAGACCAAAGAAAACAACGGATAAGTGCGCACTAGATTGCGTTTGCACAAAGGAACAAGTGGCAAAGGAAAAGCTGGCAGCAGGTGTGATTATGCGGTGCGCAGGCAAGACGGATTTTGACACTGGGGTTGTAATAAAGGTAGGGGGATATGGGTTAATACTGACAACATAACGGAAATTCGTTTTGCCTAAGTAGAATTTTTGTTTTTTTAATTTACTATTATTTGTTTTTTTTTTTTTTTTTTTTAATAAAATTTTTGCACCAAAACTCACGTCGGGTATTTGCTGTAGGTGATGGTGTGCTGGTACCGCTCCCGGCAGGTGTGCCCCCTTTAATAAAGGATCCGTTAAACCCGATATACCAGCGTGTAGACCACCGGTAGCCAAAGCAAGTGGAAAGACTGGACATGTCTGGACAAGTTCGAAGATAATTTTTCAAGATTTGTATATTGTTTGTTTAAAAAAAAAATTTTATTTCTACGTTTTCATTTTTTGATTTTGTTTTTAAGCATTTCTAGTATTATGGGGACAAAATATAATAGAGAGGAATTGTGTAACATTTGTACAATTAAAATATGAAACAAAAAAATTTAGTTAATTTGAAAAAAAAAAAACTGTGTTCCTTTTTTTTGTTTCTATAAGTGTATTTCCGTTCACATTCAAAGAAACTAAATTTGTGTGTTTTTCTTTTTGTGGTTTTCTGTTTATTGGTTGGATATTCGATAGACATTTTTTGAGAAATAGTTTCTTGCTTGATTGTGACGGATAATATTCGACAGTTAATTACAAAAACTATAAATAACTATTAATCGGAGCATATGGAAGCTTTTGTGAGAACGCGAATAGTTGCATATACAAATTATCACGAAAATTAATAAGAAATGAAGTTGTCAAAAGAGAAAAGTATGCTCAATTTTTAGGGGCTTAAATAAGAGCGGGTGGAGCAGAATAGAGCCAATGGATGTAAAATGCTTTTGGGATTTGGAATTGATTGGGTGTGTGTGTGTGTAGGTCGGACGCAATACTTAAAGAAAAAACACAAAACACAGCCAGAGCGATTAAGAGAAAGAGAAAGAGTGAGCGGAGGGGCGGGCGAGCGAGCGAAAGAGAAATCTTAAGGCAATCAGAGCGGAGCGGGAAGCAATTTGGAAGAGAAACTAAATGCAACCAATGATTGGTTGGTGGATAAATAAAATGATTCGCTTGGTTTTGGTTACAAATGTTCAACTTTTACACTAGACGCTGCAATAAAGTTCGTGTGTATGCATGTATATATGTATCGTTGGATAGATGGAAGTACATATGGCATGTTATCGAACCATCACCGATATTCTGGGAATAATTCCAAGTTAAACTCAATAAGGAAGTTTTGATAAGAAACTTATGGGACATAACACAAACGTATGGGAAAGTACGAACTATTTTTATTCTGATTTTTATATTGATTAACTGTTGAAGTCGACTTTGTAATGGCAAAAACTTATCGAACGAAACGATGAAATTTTTGTTTAATTTGATTTTCCATTTTTTTTTTTTTTTTTGTTCCTTGATTATTGTGTTCTGATATAGAAAATGAATTTTCTGTTGGGATTATAGTTTTTATATTTAAATTGCTTTTGTTTTTTAAGATATACAAATTTGTAACGAGAAGAGTTCAGAAAGAGATAGTGACGTGAGAGGGCTCGGGCAGGACGAATTATACGGTTTTGTTACTGTTTGTAATTATTTTTGCGGTTGATGTTGTTTAACGATTTATAGTATATGATACTTTAAATTTAGATTAATTTTAAAAAATGGTAAATGTAAGGATTGATATGTTCAGTTAAAAAATCTATATTTTCATAATTTTGAATTGTTTGGTTTTGGTTTTCTTTGAAAAGTTAATTATATGAAATTCCATTGGGTTCATTTATTTCAATTTATTTCAAGAGAAATGAGTATATGTATACTTTAGTTTTACTAATACATGGAGTAGGTAAGTTTAATTTTAATTATCATTGTCACGCTGTATATAATTGTAATTATAACTGTTGTTGTATTTGTATTAATAGTTGATTGCTTTGTTATGTAAATTTGTTAATGTTAATAGGTTGCTGTGGGCTTTAATTTTGTGGTATTTAAATTACTAATTGTGTTAAATTTCAATTAAAATTTTTGTTTCCGGTTGAACATACTTCTCCGTTATAACTGCACGCGAGCCCTCTTGTGTGTTCTGCACCCTCGTAACGAAGTAGTAGAAGGAGCCCTAGCGACTTTGTGTACACTCACTTACTGTAAATCACACATCATTTTAACGAACGTAGCAACGTGGCAAAGTGACAAATGGCTCGCATACTCCCTAACAACATGCGTACTGTAATTGTTCTCAAGGAGTTGCAAGCGGCGCCTAGTGTAATGAATTAACCACGATCGTAGCAGAATAAGATTTTATTGAGCAACGTAGAACTTACAGAACCTACGAGAAGAGAGAATAGAGAGAGAGACAGAGAAAGTGGCAAAGAAACTAAAAATATATATTTTTATAGATATTCATATAAAAAATTTAGTTAAATTAGACGGCATGGGCGTTACAATAACATTACAGGTGAATAGACACGTTGGGTACAAGAAGGTAGTGAAAGCGTTAGCGGCACAAAATGATCAGTATCGGTGGTCAATGTTGAGCATACATATTTATGAGTATAACTAAAACAAAAAAAAAGAAAACTTTAACTAAAAAAATAAAATACGCCACACTAAATATCATATCTTGTGTTCTGACAATGGTCAACACTGTGGATATGCTTAACGAAAACTCTAAGGGCGTGAAGAACCAGCAGCAGATTCCCGTGTAGAATTAATTGTGTTGGGAAGAATGTTGTGCAAAATGGACAAAAAAAATATATATAAAATAGAAAAAAAAATGTATGCAGCGAAAGACTTAGGAAGAAATATAATTAAGTGGCAGTTTAAATGAGCAATTTGTATTATTAGTTAAATTGGAAAGAAATTTGTACACAGTTTTGTATGTTGTATGCGTGAATATAAATAAGTCCAAAAAAGAGGCGTACTCAAAAATTAATATTAATAAAAAAAAGTAAAAAATTAATTTAAAAGGATTGACATAGATATGACTAAATATAAAATATAAGCAGAGATATTCGCGAGGCAAACTCAAGTTAAGTGCGCAACAAATCAGCATAACGTTTATCGAGACGTGGCTCAATAATAAAGCAAAACGTTGTCGTTAATTTTTTTTTGCTTATTTAGTATTTAAAAATATATAAATAAAAATAAATATAAATTAGATAAAAAAGAATTGCATGAGATAGACTAAGAGTAATAGGTTATGTTCGATTTCTTTTTTTGGTTCTGGTTTGGTACTGCACGGCACGGTTTTGTTGTTTTGGTTTGATTTGATTGATTGGTTTAGTTTGTCCGTAATCTCAATTTAAATTTAAATTTCAATTAAGCTGCAACCGGCATAAAGTTAGCAGCGCTGTGCATTGCCACAAATGGTTTGGGGATATAGAGGGATATTGCGTTAGCACATCGTGTCTTATTCGACACAGGCCTTAAATGTTACTACGTCGGCTAGGCTAACGCTAAAACGCTTTAACGCTAAGACTGAAGACGCAAAGGTGTAATTTGGTTTGAATAATTTACCTCTTGTGCGGGCAAATGGTAGTTGCCTGGAAGTGCAAAGGCCTGTCCGTTTGCCAAAAGTACGGGGCCAGTTACTTGTGGTTTTGGTCGATATGGGATGGTAGCACCGCGCGGTGGTGACTGAGAGAGGGAATTAGAATTGGTTATTTTGTTTAGTTGGCTTGCTGTGTAGTGTAGTGTAGCGCACCTCTAGCATAACAAGACAAATCTGATAGATACATTGAGTTATTTGCTCAGCTGTGCCGCTCAAAGTGACCGCACGCTCAGTTGAGTTTGGCAACATTTCGCTGGCTACCTGTATGGAGCAGCCGGTTGTTTGGCGTATTTCCTTAATTTTTGAGCCACTTTTTCCTGCAGAAAACGAAAAAAAGAAAAATAAATTGGTATAATATTTGTTCAAAAGGTCTGTGCGATTTGTTTGCATTACCAATTAACGAGCCGCACTGACTGGCGGGCACGATCAAGCGAATGGGTATCTGAGTTTTACCCGTTTTTCCAGCATCATTGAATTGAGAGCACCACTGCGAAAGACAAATCGATTATTAAACAAATGCGAACAACGAATAATATATAATCGTGACTTACCTCCTCGAATTTCTTTGTTATAAGCGTAAATGCCGAGAAGATGGCGCTAGTTGTGCCCGAAACAGTCACAATGCGTTCGGGGCATGAACCATCGGAAATGTTAATTTTGGCACCGGACTGAAATTTTATTCAATTGGTTATACCGTTCTTCTTTTTCGTATCTTTTAATGAAATTAAGACCTTACCTCCTCACGAAATCTGTTGACAATCTCGCCCTTTTTTCCTATGATGCTGCCCACTTCCTGTAAGTAAAGAAAAAGAACAGCATGTTAAAAGCTATTGCAACAATTATTTCAACTTAAACTTTATACATTTACAAAATGATTTTCAATTCCATGCTTTGCACACATTCGATAGCAAAATACTTTCATATTGTGAGTACCAGTAAACAAATACGTCTGTACGAATGTATATAGTCATGAACATCTGTACATTTGTAAATATAAGTAACATTGTACAATATAAGTAACATTGTCATTTACACAGATCTCAGTGATGAGGCATGCTTTACTCATCAAATGTTGAAGTTCATCTCTAGCGAGGCACATTTCGAAGTCTCTAGATATGTTCATAAATTATATTGCACCGTATGGGCTGAAGTGCTTCTTTCGTAAACAAGAGATACCATGCAAACCATGAGATAACCTCCGAAACTTATGCCAAACATGGTCATTTGTTTAAGTAATAAACAATATTATTTAATTCATCTATGGTATAGTAAATCTGCACCTATTCTGTTCAATGTTCGTTCATGTAGAAAGGTTGATAAATTGTAATAAAATAAAAGAGTTACAATACAAATTTAATCAAATTTCATGAAAAAAAAAAAAGGGAAAGTCGTTTTATGGCATATATTTATATGCTTACGAAGTAAAATAGAAGAAAATAAAAATAATAATGCAACACTTTGTTAGGCTTTTCTTAAATAAAGGAAAGGATAGTTGAATTAAAGGACCCTTTATAAATGTACAAAGCCGTAGATGCAATAAAAGTTATTTTACTTATGCATCGACTGCAGTTCGCAAATACATTTAAATTGTTATTTCATTGACATGGAAAACACATACGAATGGAAATGTGAATGTAAATGGATTCACGTCAAGTAGGACTAAGAGGACATGCGTCTGCTCGGCAAGATGATTGCAGGCGCACGCAGCATGAAAGGTAAAAAGGAAATTAAAATATCAATCGCCAGGCAACAAGACCAAAAGAAAATTGATATAAACGAACCACAATCCAACAAAGAATGGTATTTCAGTGTTTGTGGTTTTCAGATTGGCAACGGCCGGCAAGAGAAACCGAAGCTAAGTGCATTTTAGACATTTAATACTTTGCAATGAGGCACCTCACAATACGCAGCTTAACTGCAAAGTTATTAGTCTTCAGCAAGTTAGCAATGTTACCTAAGGATGTGAAACAATCATAGGCGGGTCAAGTTATGAATAAACAAACTTCAAATTACATTATTTTAATTGTTATGCACACTGGACTGGAAAATGTGCATATTCATACAAAACATGTTATCACTATATTTACCGCATTAAGTACACAACCATAGAAAGGTTGCCTTTGGCAACTAAGAGAAACAAATTGTAAAAATTATTCGACTTTATACTATGCATGAAATTATTCCATCAGAAAACTCAGTGAAACTCAGTGAATTGTTCTAAGTAGTCAAGGTTATTATGGTCTATCATATATTAAAGAACACGACAATATACTCTTCGTACAAATCAAATAAAATCATGTAAGGAATTATTTTTCTTCATAACCTGATAAAAGGTTACTTCTTTCTCCTTATCTACTCGCAAAAAAAAAAAAAACTTTAACGTGCCCTCACGTACAACTAGATATTATTTACCTATTGGACTGAATACTCTAACTATCATACATTTTCCAACATAGCCTCTTCTTCCTCTTTAAAATCTTTTCTTACTCCAGCTCGTGTGACCATCTTCGTCTGTCAAACCCCTTAAAAGCATGAGAAAATAGGGAACATATGCTTTTTCTTTGTCCAATTAGTAATGCCTTTAAATATCCTAATTAGAAGCTAATAAAACAATTTTTGTGGTTGTTTTGCGCACTGCGCTCTCAATTGTCTGGTTGCACATTTGCCTGTTGTGAGAGAATGAATTATGTGAATTGAAAATAATCAATTTTAAGCAAACATAAGAGCGTAAGCCACCGTGTCTTCTGTGTGTTTATTGTAATTTTAGTTGTTGTATTTCCGAAATGTGTAAGCACGAAATTTGTGAGAAGTGACTTCGCCTGATTTTTTAACCGATTTCAATAAAAAAAAAATTATAATAAGACAATCACACCAACCTTATCCAGAAAATTACGAACACAACAAAAACTAGAAAGGCAGGGCTATAGTCGGGCGTAACCGACTATAGAAAACCCTGTACCGAAGCCAAATCTTAATATATTTTTTTGTTGCTTTAATTCATTCATGTAAGGATATCTCAAGAAAAAAAATTTTTTTTTTTGTAAAAGCCATTTTTCGGCCGATCGTTCCTATGGCATATATATGTTATAGTGCACCGATATTTATCATATTTAGATATATGATTTGAATTTACTTAGAATCCATAAATCCAAAATTTGGTAACGATATCTTAATAAACAAAAAAGTTTTTCTCAGTAAATGTTGTTTTTCGGCCGATCCTTCCTATGGCAGCTATATGTTATAGTCAACGGATATTTATAATATTCGGGAATATTATTGGATATTACTTAGAATTGGTAAATCCAAAATTTCATAACGATTGCTTAATATACAAAAAAGTTTTTCCCAGTAAATGTTATTTTTTGGCCGATCGTTCCTATGGCGGCTATATGATAGTGAACCGATATACATAGTTTTTAGATATGTGATTGGGCATTAGGTAAAACAATTAAATCCCAAATTTTGTAAACATATCTTAAAAAATAAAGCGGTTTTTGTTACTAAATATGGCTTTTCGGCCGATCATTCCTATGGCAGCTATATGTTATCGAATATCGAAAAAAAAAATAAACTCGTTATGCCTATGGATTGGCAGAGTCTTCGTGCCAAATTTGGTGGTTGTAGGTCTTACCGTTTCCGAAATCCGTGCGTTCATACGGACAGACGGACAGACGGACATGGCTATATCGACTCGCCTTTCGATGCTGATCAAGAATATATATACTTTGTGGGGTCTGCCACGCCTCCTTCTGCCTGTTACATACATTTGCACAACTTTAATATACCCTTTACCATTTTTTGGTACAGGCTATAAAAATCAGCCAAATTGGTCAAGTCGTTCTCAATTGATTGACTGTCAAACACACTATGCCAAGCATTTTTATAAATATGTATCTATAGATTAGATACTTATGTTAAGTGGATAAAGTAGCTGTTGACCATTATCGGTCGTAGCTGTGGAACAGACACTACTGGTTTCGTAAATCCTCAAGTTTTGTAGTGCGCTGACAAAACGTCTGCGAAAAACAAAAAAATCAAGGGAACAGGATACAAGAAACTAACATTGAGTATTGCAATGAAACTAAAGAGTACGTTCATTTTCTTTTTGCGCGCCATACACACACCCACTGCAAAAAATTCGCACCCGCTAACATTCAATCTATTATTACTATGTTGGGGATTGTGCTGGGTTTTTTTAAAAGCTTTGAAATGTAATTTGTTTCTTGGGCTGTTAGTCACGGGAAAAAATTTTCGTTGATTATTTCTATAGTTGGTTATTGAATTTAGTTGTGGACATATTACGATAACACTGAAAGCGTGGTTATCGAGTTGATTGAGAAAAGCTTATTCGTTTGTAATAAATGAGTGGCAAATACAAAAAGAGAAAATTATGCATACAGCTTCACTCTTCTTGCATTGAATTGGGTAAGCGCTGTGAAAATAAAAAGGTCAACTTATTTATAACTTCAAAATAAGCGTTATACCAATAAGAACAACAAACTAGAAAGTCAGGGCTATAGTCGGGCGTAACCGACTATAGAAAACCCTGTACCCAATCCAAAAAAAAAAAGATTTTTTTTTATTAGTAAAAGCCATTTTTCGGCTGATCGTTCCTATGGCAGCTATATGTTATACTTAACCGATATTTATCATATTCAGGAATATGATTTGATATTACCTGAAACTGCCAAATCCAGAATTTGGTAACGATATCTTAATAAACAAAAAAGTTTTTCTCATTAAATATTGTTTTTCGGCCGATCTTTCCTAAGGCTGCTATATAATATAGTAAACCGATATACATAATATTTAGATATGTGATTGGGTATTAGCTAGAACGATTAAATCAAAAATTTGGTGAAGATATCTTAAAAAACAAAAGGGTTTTGGTTAGGAAATGTGGCTTTTCGGCAGCTATATGTTATAGGTTGAATATCGAAAAAAAAAAATAAACTCGTTATGCCTATGGCTTAGGAGAGTCTTCGTGCCAAATTTGGTAATTGTAGGTCTTACCGTTTCCGAGATCCGTGCGTTTATACGGACAGACTGACATGGCTAGATCAACTCGTCTTTCGACGCTGATCAAGAATATATATAATTTATGGGGTCTGCCACGCCTCCTTCTGCCTGTTACATACATTTGCACAACTTTAATATACCCTTTACCATTTTTTGGTACAGGGTATAAAAATTGTAAATTGGTATAATAATATGGGGTTTTAAAACTTTGTTTTAATCTTTTCGAAATATGAGGATTATAAAGCTTATTATGTGATTCATTGATTTTTCCCTGAGAAAGAAAGTTATGTTGAAAACGAGTTGCATCTTTGACATTGAAATTTCCGAAACGGAATCGAGCAAACCACTCCTGGGTCCGGCGTTAATCCATAGCATCCTCACCGTAAACTGCACAAAATATGTATATTTCATAACTTGTTTCTTGGAACAGATTTTTACTAACAACAACCTGATAGCAACAAAAATGCATATCTGATGACTCGGGTAAGACCTCATTTGTGGTTCTTATTTCCAATTTAACGAGCTAGCAAAGATGAAGAAGACAATTAGTGAACCTAAGTATGATAAAGTTTCAAAAAATAAAGTAAAAAATTATTCTGAAATAAGATTATACTTAAAAAAATTACATAAGCTAAAATACCAATAAACCAGTAGCCAAAATAATTCCAACGCTGAATTTAATAATTGAACAACAATAGCCACCACTTCAATTGGTTTCACTTAATAATAATTAGTTTAACTTCGACACACTTGGAATTCATTGAATGAAATTTGATAACGTTATTAAATCTCAACGATAATTGTGTGCTACATTACCAAGTTGCTGTCAATGATTAATTTTGAAAATGAATATTTTCTGCATTTGCGTTTGTGTCATCATTGTCAAGAGCTGCAAGAAGGAGGAGCGCCATCAGCGGGAATGAAGCGACCAGCTACCATTCTATGGTTATATTCGCAAAATTGAATTCAAAATTGTCTAATAATATTTAGCAGCATTTCATAATTTGTGTAATGATATAAATTACCAGCGAATGCTTTTAAGCGTAAGAAGAATAAATTTTGTTGACAAATTTCATTCGTTTTGTTACGGTTTGATCTCCTTCTCCTTTCGTTTTGGTTTTCGTCGCACAGAACCCGCAAGTCGGACCCACAAAGCAACAAATATTATATTTATGCTAAATATGTCACAGACACTCACCGCAGACTTTGTTCGCGTTTTTGATATAAATTGAAAATTACATTTGTACTAGAACAGTTTTGAATGCAAGTCCATTATGTGTAATAAATTTTAGTTAATACAAACGGCTTTTGGAGGGTGCAGTATAAAAAAAAAGAAACAACAAAAAAAGCAACAAAATTAAATTACTCATCGGCATTAGTTGCGCTTTTTGGCAAGGCGCCATGCAAAGTACGGCATCGCATGAAGAGGACTGAAGAGGACGACCGACCGCATAACAAGCAGACATCCGAGATATTGACATGCCGAGGGATGCGAAAAAGTGCACTTAATTACGAAGGTTTCTGAGTTTCTATTTTTTTTTAAACATAATTTTTCGATGTGAAACATCTTTTGTCTCGTTTTGACGTGTAATATATTTTTGCTCCCTATAGGGAAATGAAATTTAGAGCTAATTTTATCAAAAACTAACGTTATGTTAAGAACTAATGTGAAGTTTGGATCGCGTCGCGGTTGGTTTCTTTTTTTGGTTTTTAATCAATTTGCCGTATGCGTTCAAATCTTGCGGAGGAAATATGAAAATATTGAAAATGCACGCCTTTACTTACATTTAAATTAAATTGAATAATTGGTTTTTGTCTGGCTCTCTATGTATATTATTTAGATAAAGCAGCTATTGCACAATGCATGTTTCACATCAACCCATGCGTGTGCTTAGCCACACACACATTTTTTTTTAATCGAGCTTCGGGAGATTATTACAAGAAAAAAAAATTGTACTTTATGTATTTTATGCGGTATTAGGTTGAAAGGTATCTTATTGCAAAAATCAAACAATAAGTGAAAAAGTAAATTAAAAAGAAAAAGCCATTTCTGTTATAACTATCAAAGCATAGTATTTTTTAATTTACACTTCACTACACAATGTTTAGGAACCTACCTACGTTGATATCACACCAGTAACTGTATTTACTAAAGTAATAAAAAACCTTCTGACAAAAACAGAACGAAATTGTGTTGTTTAATAAATAATACAACGACAAACAATGACAAGTAACATTTTGCCAAAATTTTTAAACTGCACATAATCAATTGAAACAAAATGCTCATCAAATAAGAAACCTCTTCAAGTTTTCGTTGCTTCGTTGTTTCCTGCAAAGCGGGTTCCTAAGCTCAATAGGATCAGCGGCATATACATTGATTATAAAAAAATAAAACAGAAAAAATTTAAAAATACAATAAAAAAAAAACAAAATAAACATATTTGTAAAACACATAAAAATTTAAGCTAAAAATTATACATAAAACAAGTTATCGCTACGAAACAATGCAAGCAAATATATTACAAAATCGTGAGAACCATGTTAGGAAAACGCTAAAAGAGAATATAGTTGGAAAACCAAAAGAAAAACAAAGCGAAGTTACGAATTTAATAAAAAACGAACGGACGACCAAAACGACGACACATGGTTTCGACGTTGATGATGTTAATGATGATAATGATGATCACAATGGTTTCGCAACATGTGTGGCTATTGTAAACTTTTGAGTGTGACTGTGAGTATGAGCGTCGTTAAAGCAAAATGAACGCGAGGGCACGCCAGGAGGTCTCTGGCTTCCACTGACGTGCCATTGCTTTTAGCAAATAAATCAGACAATTTTCCCGCGCTGTACAAAATTGCAGTAACAAAAAGAAAAACAACAAAAAATAAAAAAATAACTAAATAAAAATAACAAAGAAATATACGCGCATACATATACTTCAGGCATATAAAAAATATAATTTATAATTTGCGTGGATTTTCTTCTCTTGTTGTTGTTTCTTTATATGCAAAAATCTGCAAGTAAAATGTAATATAAAAAAGGAAACCAAAAAAATAACACAGCAAGTGGCATTTAATGCGACAAATCCAACAACTGCAGCCCTTTAGTGGCTTAAGCAAATTGCCACGCTGCGTTAAAATGTGTTGCATTTTTCATTTTTTTTTTTTGTTTCTGTTTTTCTGGTACTTTGTACAGACTGTACAATGCAGACTTTCGTTGCCTTTGCTTGACATTTGTTCTGGTGTCTCACTAGAAAAAACAACAACAAAAGCAAAAACATATAACCGCGCGCTCTTGCTGAGCAATTTGTTACAATATTTCTTTGTTAATTAGTTTTAGGCTGGCACTCGAGTCGTATGTTCGCTTGTTTTTGTTGTTGCTGCGGCTGCCTCAGCTGTCGTTTTCATGATTTTTCTTTTGTGGTTTTACAACTAGCAAAAAATAATGAAATTTCACGCAAAGGTGTCATGCCATGACGTCATGAACGGCGGCATTTCTCTTAATTAAAATTGCATGTTCACTTTTACGCTACTGCATACAGACATAAGCAAATCATTGCATATTTCGTATTTTAATTTTTCTGTTTCCTTGACAAAATTATAAATACATGCAGCGACGGCGCTAATCAGCAAAGTTGCATCACTCTATCCGCAAGGCAGTCACCAGCCAAGAAAGCCATCAGTATCGTTTAGGTCTGCGTGGGTCGCTCGTTTATAAGTTTTTAGGTACTCTTCATGTGAACTCGTCAACATTCGACAAGCCGCCTTTGTAGCAGGCTTTATACAATGTTGGCTTTTCATATTGTTTTCTAACAAGTCTTGCTGTTTTCGTTTTTTTTTTTTTTTGTTTTTTTTTATGTCAGCATTGTTGCACAAAGTTTCTCGCTTGCAAAATAAATCAATTTGCGGTTTTAAAATTGTGAAAAATCGTGAAAATTTTGCATTGAAGGTGTTGCTCTTAGTGCATTTTTTTCACAAATAAATTAACGATTGTTGCACGATTTCGCAAAAAATAAAAAAAATAAGAAAATTGTAATAACTACTTGCATGCGTTATTGACTTACTGACTGACTTTCACAGCAATTTCGACAAAGATTTTGCATGCATGCAAGACACACAAAGTCAAACACAATGAAAGCTGGATCCACAGACGGACGGACAGGCACAAAAACGGACATTGAGGGGTAATAATTTTAACCTAAATAGATGCAAATGCGGCCTTGAAATGTTGCCGACAGCTCAAAATTTTGCTACATGACCTTTCATTGCACCGCCCCTCCTTCTCCCATGACCCATTTGATGATTAAAAAATTTTAGTTTTTATTAAAGAATATTGTATCTTTTATGATTTAATTGGCGACGTCTGAGGGTTTTACGTCTTTCACCACGGGTGGTGGAAAAAATATCGAAAAGCCAAAGCGATTTCGCATTATTGCGAACATTAAATATTTATGACAAATTTAATTGGTGCATCAATTATTATGGATAGAAAAACCATTGTTGTTGGTTATATATATAATACAGAAATAACACCAACAACAATGGCAAATAAATTGAAAACAAAGCGATTGCATGCAGCAAATGCAACTGTATATAAAATTTGTATTGTGAAAATCAAATTCGCTACGGAGCCAGTTCATTATGTATTTATAGAAAATTATACTTATTTTTGTTATTACGTTTACTAATATTTCAATAAAATAAACAGCAATAGCGTAGAGATAACCAGTTTAACGAGTCGCAAGCAACAACAACAACAAAAAAAAAAACAGATATAACTTTATATATAAAATATATCTGCACGGCAGAAACGAAGAATCAAATAAGATTTGCATTTTATATTTTAAGAGTAGAATAAATGTCAATTTTACGGCTAAATATAATAACTCCAAACAAAAAAAAAATACACAGAAACATAACAAATAAAATGCGCTTAACATAATTTATACACATTTAGTTTTTACGTCAAGATAAAAAAATAATAACAAAAAAAAAAACAAAAACTACGCGACAAGAAGCGAAAAAAAACGCAACGAAGTTAAGCAGATAAATAAAGATGCTTAACCTTAAATCCCATCAACACCAAGTCAAGTCAAGTCTAGCCAAGCTTAGCCTAGCTGAGCCTCACTGAGCCGCACTGAGTCGCACTAAGCCATATGCAAATGTAAAAGCGTGCAAGTTGAGGTTAATGTGTTTTGACATCATGTACGGACTTTTATTATAACGATCACCAAAATCATTATATTTTTTTTTTTTTCTTTCATTTTTTAAATTTTCGTCAGCGAAAAATTATGCATTTTTAATAAGTTTTGAATATGAAAAAAGAAGAATATGTAAAAAGGTATACATTTTACGAGCATAATTAAAAATTTTATGTGAGCAAAAATATAGCAAGAAAAGAGACGCAAGATTGCGAAAATGATACAATGACGACAGGTGCACCAGACAGGGCGTCATAGAGACCATACACAGTTATACAGACAGCATCAGAATTTGTAAGCCTGCCTGCAGTCAGTTGTCAGACGGTTGCAAATGTTTGCCAGCAATAATCACTGATGACTATTGAGATACATTCGAATGCGCAGATACAGACACAGAAACAAATGCAGATACAGATACAGAGAATGCCGTTAGTATTTGTCAATATGCATAAGCAAAAAACAACTATAAAGTCACTACCCTCCAAGTCGGCAGCTATTGGCCTGAGTGCAGTGCTGACACATAAGAAATGCGCCAATTTAGATGATGTGTACAAAAAATTGGCAAATGCAAAGTACATAGATAAAAAAAAAAACAAAATAAGAAAAACAAAAAAAAAAAAATAATACAATTTAAAACAAGAGATAACCGCGTGTAATAACAACAACAACAAAAACAATAACAAATGCGACAAATCGTTTGTAGACAATTTACAAAATAAAATAAAAAAAAAATACAGCAAAAAAAAAATTAACAACAAAAATACGAGAAAACTTCCACAAAGTGGCAATGTTGCCGTTGTACGTCTAGCAGCAACATGATTATCTGCTTGTCAGCATCAACAACAACATCATAATGATGATGATGGTAATGCTGAAAAACATCATTATCGGCAGCGCCATGAACGCTGCTGGCTGAACTAAGAATAATTGTGCTTTTTGGCTTTTATTCAATAAATTCAAATGTAAACCCAAAGTGCGGTACATGAATCGCGGGAATTTATTACCCGAATCCTTAGCAAGACATAGCAAGAAGAAAAATAGTCAAAAAAAAAAAAAATGTGCAGCAGCAAAGAACTTTATGCATACAAAGCTATCTAACATCTATTCATCTATATGGCAATGTGGGCTCCTCTCTTTTGGTTTCCTTTGGCTGATCTTTTACACATGCATGTACGTACATACATATGTATGCATATATGTTTGTATGTATGAGGTTTGGTGGTGGCATTTGATCGATAGTTATAGATTACCATGATTTATGTGCGCATATAGCGAAAAGCGCAGCCAAATGTGTAAATGTCGCGACTCTGCCTGCTTGTGCATAATTGAGCGTAAAACTTTAGCTGCTTATTTCGTGCACCTTATTCATTTAAAGTATAGTACAGTGAAAACACTTTTGGCCGGAAACTCAGCAGCGGTGAGTGTTTCACCTTTTCAGAAAGTGTGTTTGGCCAAAAGAGAGTGGTTAAGTTTATTTGTTCCGGTTAATGAATCATCAAGAAAGGTATTCTTTAGGAGATATTTTACTGTATATTTACCGTTTAAATATACGTACATACATATATTCATATTTGCATATGTTACATTATTTATTTATTTATTAACAAGCTGACCTGACAGGTGTTATCCTGCCCATTTTTATAATGTATCCTATTTCCCCGCTGTCCATTACAAATAAACCAAATTTCCAAAATATAAATAATTTTGATTTTCTCTTAAATATAGGGGCATGGCATCGCACACTTTTAATATGCGTCTTATTTCTCCCACTTTTTTCATCGAAAATTTCTCACAAACCTATCCCTGCAAATTATGATCACAAGAAAACAAAAATCAGCCAAACAGATATAGCCATTCCCAAATGATGCTTGGTTAACATAATTGCCAAGTCATTTTGATATATGTGTATAATTTTTTTTTTGCTATATAAAAACGCAAGAATTTTGAATTTCTTTCTTTATTGGCAGTTTTTTTTTTGTGGCATCATATTGAGCCGCTTGCTTGATTTTAGCATTAGAAAGAATAATTGGCTGATGTACTCACCTTGCCTTGCATGATTAGCCTTATTGTGAGTGTCACCGAGGGATCCTCATGCTTGACGGGCGCGCCGCTGCTTGTGTTATTGTCCTCCATTTTTCCCCTTCTTAGTTCTGCTCTGTGTTATTGTTGAGGTTGCTACTATTGCTTCTGTTGTTGTTGTTGATTGTTTTAATTTATTTTATTTATTTACAATTGATGTGTGTTTTTATTGTTTTACTTTTTTTTATTTTTTGCACAATAATTGTTGTTAATTTTTTTACTTGTTTATTTGATGTGTGATGGTTATGTGTTGCTTTTATTGTAAATATTGATAACAATTTATCAATAACATTTAAAATTAATTTAATTGGTGGTGTCTTTTACCATTTGCTTAAGCTCTCCACTTCTGAATGTTTCCTTTTTTACGGTTATCTTTTTGCTAATTTATTATTACAATAAAATATTTATTTGGTTGTAAATAAAATGCATAAGATAATCACTTCTATATTTTTTGTCTTATAAGCAAATGATTGATTTTATTTTAAATTACTTTGTATTTTTTTTTTTAATTCGAGCGTGCTAAGCATAAATTTTATTATAATTCTTTATTAATTTATTTCAGAAAGAACTTGTTGAGCAAAATACTGCGTTTTCATGTAGAAATTATCTGCAAATAGCCAAAGTGAAAAATGACAATTCATTAGAATTAAATGACAAAAGAAACAAAAAGCAAAAACAAAATTATATTTTCCGCATTAAATTGAAGTTTGCATATGTATGTGTATACGTGTGTGTGTGAATGTTTATGTGTGTGAATGTGTAGCTGGCCACACAAGTGTGCAATAAATTCAAATGTCGGCATCGAAATGCAATTCACGAAAATGCATTTTCGACTAATTAATTAAAGTTTGTGTCGCAATTTCGACGACAATATGCAGCGACAGCCAACTGTGTGGTGGGAAGGGGGAGTGGGTTTGCAAGATGCGCCGCTTCCGGCATATTTACATGCCCATATGCACATGTCCTACTCTTGTTGCTGTTGTTTTTAATGTTGTTGTTGTTGCTGTCACATTCTGAGCCTCGTTCATTATTTGCATTAGCTTTTAGAACAAAACACAAAAAAAAAAAAAATAAATAAATAAAACGTATAAATGAATATTTAGCAAAACTTTGAAACTGCGCCAAGTTTTGTTAGAAAAAATATGCATATAAATTTGTATTGTACATATGTATAAGCGACATTCACATAAGTGTATGTATTTACCATAGTTGGGCCAGGCAAAACGAGAAGTCTATGTAAGTGCTTCTTTGAGTAAATTTGCTAGCTTTTTTTGTTACTTGTATACAAGGCAACAAGACTAACAACAACATCATAAAATACATATTCCGTTTTTATGGATTGGCTTTGGGGCAAGATTTCGCCGCCAGAGTCTATTCCCGCAAGTTTATCCAACAATAAAAAAAATAAATGTTGCATAACCAAAGGCGCCCACAGAATTTGCGCTTTGGTGGCTATGTATGGCATAAAAAAAAGTGTTGTTGTTGCTGTTGTTGTTACTTTGAAGTGCAATCTAGGTTTTAGTAAATTACTGCTATTGCCAAAAGTCGTGCTGTGCAACACATCCTAAGTTCACATATCAGAGTTTCGAGAGTACAAAAGTCAAAGTCACAGTCGCAACAGATTGGCAGCAATTATTTTGCATAATGCTCAGCAACTTTGCGTTGTTGCATTGCCGTTGCTGATGTGTACATTCTGTAAATACTACATATGCATATGTAATATGGAAAAAAATAGAATGAAATGAAATGCAATTATATTTGTGAAAACATGACGAATAAATTAATTTTACTTATTACAGACATAAAGCACATTCAGGCAGCAGAAAAACTTACAAAGACAATATTTTAATAAAACCGACAAATATGGAAAGAAACCACAATTACAACAATAAAAAAACACAACACAGCACATCACAGCAAACTGTATACATAAGTAAGAAAGAAAGAAAGCCAAGCACAAGAAACGCTTGCAGTTGCTTGGGAAAACATAGAAGCGCAGCAGCAAAAGGAAAAATCAGATGTATACAAACTCGTCTGTTTATAAGGAATTTGTATGTGTATGTGCATATGTATTAATGTATTTGTTCATGCATATATTGCATGCTTGCAAAGTCAGATAACGGTATGTATGACGTGAAATCGTCAACGCATCACGGCTGTAGAAGCCAAAAAAAAAATGCAATGTTGTTGCTTCTACTTCTGCTTACTGGATTCTTTTGCAGTTTTCCCATATCTGCGTGTGCGACTTCACGCGATGCTTTGCTTACACAAATACTCAGCGACTGGCAGACTGCCACGCAGACAGACAAGCAGTCAGACATGCAGCCAAGTAACTCGGCAGTAGAACGCCGGATTAGTTTTACGGCGCACAAAAAGAAGGTCGGTCGCTCAGCCGCTCGGTCGTTGGTACAGTTGCATGCCGCAGATGATAGGCGGCAGGCAAAAGTAGAGATTCACAGACAGCAAAGCATATACTCTTTCTCCGGCCGAAGCAACCAAGTGCAATGAAATAATAAGTTGCACACAGTCTGCTATATAAAAGCCGCCAACAACAACGACAACAAGAACAGCAGCAGCATCATCGTCATCGCTAACAACAGCAAAATGAAGCCGCACGCAACCCATGCCTTGCCTTTGCGGTTTAACATTGAAAAATTTGCGGGAGATTATTATATTTGTGCTCGCGTTTTGCGCTGCTTCGATGCTGCTGCAATGCTGCCGTGACACTCGTGCACTTGAGACGAACACTTTTCTTTGTGTTGTATATGCATTTAATATTTATTTTTTTCCATGTTTCTTCGTTTTTTTTTTTATCGTTTGTTGTTTATTAGTATTATTCATAGCCGTAGATTTTTCTTTTCTTGTTTATTTTTTCTATTTTTTTTTTTTTTGCGCGTTTTCTTTTATTTCTTTTCACACTGTAGAAAATATCAATCATACGCCTCGTCGACCATAGTTTTCGTTCCAGCAAGATTTTTAATGACTTTCGGCACAAAAAGTTTACAAATTGGCTATAATAATCTGCCAGCAGACCAGGCCAACCTCAGCAGCACCATCCACTTGGACCACAATGCCATTTTGACAATGGCGCTGGCGATGGCTGTGAAACAGGTTTGATTTGCTCTTAATTAAACTTCATTTGCGCGCGCGTATATGAGAGCTCCTATATACAATTATAAAAAAATAGCTTTAAAAAAATGTAGTTTTCCTCTGCTTTTTCACGTTGCGTTGAGTTTGCTTTCTAATTTCTTGTGTACCCATTTTTGCCGTTTTGCAGCAATTGAAAAATTGGCCTAGCGAAACTAGCAATTTCCGCATGCACACATTGGCAGGCAGAAAAGGCAGGGAAAAATGTTTCTTGCAGCTTTAAGGCGTCATTTTATCGTCATTTAATGCTGAAAAACCAAGTGGAAGACTTCGTGGCTTAAATTATTGAAATAGAAGAGTTTCAAGCGTGCAAGGCGTCAGGCCAATGAGGTGTGAAAGGCGGGGCAGAAAAGCTGCTCGCTAATGCTTTATAAGTCATTTAATTCCTAATTGCTGCTCTTGTTAACGGTGTTACCTTCATTGTTTTTGTTCTTATTGCTTTTGTCGCAAATACTCATACTAAACAGTCATGCAGCATTTGAAAACATGCGTAGCTTTCTTGAAAAAATAAGAAAATAAAAATAAATCATTACAATTTTTGCCTCTTAGTACATTTTTTTTATTTATTTTCGTTTTTGTTTTCCTACTACTGTGGAACTTCCCTATACGAAACAAAAAGTCATTTTATTCTTATTTAAAGCTAGCAAATTTAGTAATGATTACACTTTATTTTTTCTTTCTTTTTCTGTCGTTAATTTCAACTTTTGGGTAGCCCCTAAATATGTTTTATGTTTTTCTGGGAATGAAGTTTCATTGATATGCGTAATAAAAAATTATTTGATTAAAATTCATTGCACGAAAATCAAAAACGCATAAGAGTTAAATTTTCAGCTGCAAAATCCGACCATTGTAGAGAAAAGGCAATCTAAAAAAAAAAACAAAAAAGCTATGCTTGGAAATCAAATTGCATTAGGGAGAGTTTTGTTGCATAGAAGTTCGTTATAAGAAAGTTAGATTGTATTTAGAAGAATATTGACGCTTTAAAGCTTTCATTGCGTTGTTCTTACTTTTTTATGAGAGCAGCAACTCCCCGCTTTCACCTGTCCACACCCAACTTGGAGAACACCTTGGATCAACCCACGGTAACAACGGTAACTTTCTGAATGCCATCAGCAACTCAAGCATCAACATCAACATCAACATCAAAATCATCATCATCATTATGATTGCCATCATCATAATACTTGAGCATTCTCGTCAACGTAATTCTTACCCTCACGCTAGACATCATCTGCTTTTCAGCGGCTATACCACAATATCATTAAAGGTTTGCATGTCTGTATCTACTCTACGCTTTCCAAGTATTTTCTCAGCTTTTTCCCCGTTCTTTTTTGTGTCTTCGCTCATTTGCTCACATATAAATTTTTTTTTTTTCTCTGCTATTTTTACGCATTTTGTGTTCGCGCGTATCTAAAGTGCTTTTTAATGCCGCACATACCCTTTGGCTCCTGTTATTTACAGTAGTAAAGTGTTCTACGTTAGACGATGTTGGGCTCTTGTGGCCCTGCGTTTTCTGGCAGTCCCACTGCCCCGCCCCGTCCCGCATTGCTTATGCGAATCTATAATATCACGAAATGTTGGCATTACATTTATTTATATTATTAATTTACCATGGTTCTCCGTGCTGGTCCTAACCGCCGCCATTTTGCTGAGTACCGGGTGAACAAAGAGAACAACTTTATGCGCAACCTGCACTCTGCACTATTTTAGTTGAGTGGTTTCATACCCAAGCCTACGCATTTAAGCAACAACACTTAAAAATCGGTTCACTTTTCAACTTTTCTACATGTTTTTTGAATTTTTACGTATTTTTTGTTTTATTCGGCCTGTTCAAAGTTTAAAGCTTTTAAATAAATGCTGCAACCCTTTGTGGAACCCCAATCACTGGTAGGTACAACGTGTGTTGGCACTTCTCATTAACACACTCCCTTTTTCATCCCACATTATTTTTCCTTTCATTTTTTGTTGTTTTGGTTTTTTCCTTTTGCAATTACAGAAGCTCCAAACTTTTTTCAAAGATCTGCCATTAAATCCGCTGCTATCGTCCTTCGTTTGTTCCTTCCTTGTTATTGTTGTTGTTGTTGTCGCTGCGTTATTGCGATGTTGTTGCTCTTGTTCTTTTGTTAAGTACGCCCAGTTTTACACATGAGTACTCAAACATACGAAATTAATTTTTAAAATTAATTATGCACAAATGTATGTACATACGTTTCGCATAGCTAACTGCTTGTGTGGCTGTGTGTGAGTGTGTATGTATGTATCTTTTCATCTGCGACTGTTTTTATGAGCCACCAGCGTATTGTCCTTTCGTTAACTGCAAACACCTGCGACGCAACGCAACCAAACGCAACACAACAAAACGTAAAACTCATTAAACTTCATGTGTACATTTTAGACCTTATGTATATGTATGTTACTCACACTCAGACATGGTATGCTAGGTGCCGCATTTGGGCATTATTTAAACATTGTAAAAAATAACACGAATATACATATATACATGTATGTACGCACATACATAATATAAATATTAATTACAAACAGCCGCACTTTTCGATACACTCAGATGCGGGATAAATGGCCATAAATCCCCCACAAATAAGCGGCTTAAATACGTTTGCTGCATTTTAAGTTAATTGTTGCTACAGGATAATACCATTACGTGTCCCTATAGATACAGGCAGCCAGCACAGGTTTTATTTTTCAATAAACGCTCAAAAATGATCGTAATTATAATATCCACTCTGCAAATGTTTGATTGATTTTATATTGTGTAATTAAAGTACTGTCTTGAATTTATATTCATTGTGTTAAATGTATTTCTCTATTCTTTTCTGTCGACAAAATTTTACAGTTTTTAATGAAATACATACTCAAATTAACTAACAAATAATTAAATCGAAAGTAACAATGTTTGCGACCTTAAGAGAAACATTCTCTGTCTTAATGTTTACAATGAATTTTTCTTTTTTGTGGGCTAAGTTGTTTTACATATACATTAATATAATATACATTGTACATACATATGTATGTATATGGATATATTCGTTAAGTTTTTCACTTTTTTATAGTAACTTTTATCAAACTTGTAACCATGTTTTTGCTCAAGTAAAACTTTTTGTTTATTTAACCTTCTTTCATGCAGAACCACATCCGCGTCGGTTGGATTAATTGCCAATTGCTACAAGCCCACGATGCTAACGTCTCGAAATTAATTAATAACTCTTTCTGTTTTTTTTTTTCTTCTTTTCTAATTGAACTTCACACAAACTTTTTGTTTTGTTACTTCGTCATACACTACTTTCCGCTTAATGCAGAAATTTTCACCTCAGTTGTAATAAGTAAACTTTTTATGAACTGTTAAAGTTATGACTGAATTGTTGTTGTTAGTTTTATTGTTATTGCTACTGATGCTGCTGCTGCTCAATTGAATAACGCCAATGTCTTCGAAATCGGACTTCAAATGGTGCGGAAATCTTTAATTACATTAAACAATAAGTGCTAATAATTGGCAGCAACAACAACCAAACCGCGAAGCATGTAAGATGCGAGTGTAAGACTACATACGTACATGCCCTATATATGCACAAATGTATAGCATATCATATGATTGTTGACCACAAAGGTGATTCGCACATAATAAGTTAAGTTTCATTAAGCAGAAAACTCCAGTCTGAAAATGCTCGGCTGTGAGCAGGATACCGAAGCATGCTTTTGTTGTTTGCGCAGATTTGTGGTTGGTGTATACAATAAAATGCTAGCAGCTCTGAAAGCGTGACACGAAACGCAATAATTCGCACATGTCATCGTGAACACGATATAAGCAACTGCAACAACAACTCCATGCCAGCAAACTGAGAATACAATACAGCATTTTCAATAAAACACATCGAAGCCGATGTGGGCTCACTCGGCTCAATTAAGTGCATAAGTGACTTCTACACAGAAACAGCAACAGCAATACTCATACATCCACACATACACAAAGTGAGAGCCAGAGAAATACAAATAGACGAAATCCCTTAATATGATGACCTATTAAAATTATGCCCTATACGGCACGACATGATGTGGCACAAACCAAAGCGACAGCAGCAGGCACCAGGCAGCAAATGAAGAGGCAGAGGAAACAACAACAATGAGCAGCGCATAGTGACAGCCTCAATCTGATGGCTTCAAGCTTAACTTGTTTCAGGATAATTGTGTATGCGTGCGTGTATATCGATTTGTATGTATGCATATGTGTACAAAGGCACGTGAGTATTGCGATTTGCCAAAACATTTCACTCCACTCGCTTGCTAAAATTGCCTGTTATTATTCCAGCATATCATATTACATATAAATTATAATATGTGAGTATTATGTTATATACTATGTACGGTAGATGGAATATTTTTGATTATTGTGAATGCACGTAAAGGCGTCAAGTAGTCACTAAGCAGAGAATAACTGTTTCGGCAGCTTTGCTTCAAATCACAAAGAACAGAACAATCTGTCAAAATGTTCCGTTTCAAAATAATTCAGGCAGACAACAAACGAATGTAAGGATAAAAAAGTATTAACTCAGCACAAAACAATAAAATATGTTGAAAACACAAAACACACAAGTCTTAGATACAAATGAAACTGACTACAAATGAATTGAACTGACGACACACTATCAGAAATATAAACAAACAGATGACAGGCGCACAATGCACTTGGTATGGATGCTCGTGTTTACACAAATCCAAGCCAAACCAAAGTTGAAGGATTAAAGCTTATGCCACAAACACACACCGCACAAACATACATGGCCAAAATTACAATGAACGAGCTGAACGAGATACTGAGTTACATATGCTGCATAGACACAGACACAGGCACAGCAGGACAATGGGGTTCCTCTTTTTTACGTAGTCTTTTTGTCTTAAATTTTATATTTTTTTTTTTAGCTCAACTTTGATTATGTGCCAGTGAGTTATTTTGTAGCACAAAAAACATATGTGGAAATGCAATATTAAATAAAAGTACAATGTGTGGCTGGCTAAGTAGGGGTAGGGTGGTGGCGGATATAGAGTGGTGAGGTTGGAAATGCCAAACCAGAAAAATATGGTTAAGACTCTTTGAAATATTTGAAACTTAAACGTCAGAAATATGAAGTGACATTTAATTAGAAAATCTATATATGCAGTCATGTATACATACGTAGTATGTACATACATGCTTTTATTTGGCATGTATATTCAGCAAATATTTGCAAAAAGGAACTCCATAAACACAGACAAGCAGCAGTAGCATCAGCAGCAGCAGCTAGAAGGATACTTAACATAGAGATATAGACACACGTCGTACGGAACAGGGCGATGGCACACGGAAACACGTAGCCAGCAAAAAGCAAAGCAAAAATATATTATTTAGGTTATGTTGAATGAAGTATCTGTGGCGTCTGTGCATGTCCACCAACTGACTAAATGAAATATGTATGAGCTCAGATAAGAGTGTGCATCTGCACACACACACACACACAGTCAAGTACACACAAAATACAGGCATGTGTATATGTGTATTATTTGTAAGTATGTATGAATCTAGGATTATCAAATTAAATTTTAACACATGACCATGCTGCTGCTGCCGTTGCCACCGCCGACGACAACAATAGCACAAACAATGCAAGCTATTAGCTTCATTCTAGCAGCAAAATATTTTGACCGATTGTGTCTTTGGGCAGCGCGCAAAGCACAACTCAATCTACTCATAACATATGTAAGTATGTATGTAGATACAGACGCATATCAAGCAGGTCCGGGTCCAGCTTAGTTCGGTCCCCCCCTTCACCGCTGACCGCCTCACTCACCTATGTAAATGCGCTATGCGCCGAGTCAGTCGACTGAGCAGTCTTTCGGTTTGACATAATGCTGTCGTCTGTCACTTATATAGCTTACACGTGGCTACTCAAACTTTATTTATTAATCCTTCAATTTAGTTATTAAGCATGCTCTTGTGTAGTTTAAATCCGACTCTAATATGAGCGGCTCTTATGAGATTTAAACAATAATTTAAATAGTTTTCTTATTTTATGTATAGTATACATATTTACATGTTTTTTTTTTTCTTTTTTTGTTGTAGCAATTAAATTTTAACTTGAGCTTACTCTTTCTGAGCTGTGTTGCTGACATGGACAAACGCTTTTGCCAGCATGATAATTGATTAGAAATCGTTACTCGCCAGTGAAATTATAATTGCAAGACGAGAATCTCAGAATTTCAGCTACTGCTACAACACCTTACACTTACACACACATAGCAATGATCGGTGACGGCAACGGCGATGAAGACGGGATTTTTTATTATGTTTTTTTTTTTCTGCGTTGCAAATCGTATTTTACGCTCAAAAAGACTTCCAAGCAAGATGGAAATAAGGAAAGGAAAAAAAATAATAATATATTTGTATGAATGTATGTATGAATATATGTACATATATATAAAAGCATAATGCACAAAGCAAGCGCAAAAGAGCGTAGCCCTCTCGTCGAGTTGAAGTGGGCGGCAGGGCAGGGCTGGCGTTGATTTTATGCTTATAGCGGATGTGTAGTAATTTATGCGAATGCAGCAACCATTTTTCTCAGCTGCTGCTGCCACGGCTGCTGCTTCTTACATTCTTTTTAATAAGATTTCTCAAAGATGTCTTAAGACAGGTGAATATTGTAATGTTTCGTTTCGTTAGAAAAAGTGCATGCACCGTTGCCGTCGTTCGCCACCGCCCCGCCGCTGCGCGCCCTTCCTGTTCTGCCCTGCCCTGCCTGGCTACAACGTCGACAACGACGACGACACACAAAGCCTTTGACGGTGCTGACGAAAGGTGTTGTTGTTGCTATTATTATTGTTGGTAATCGTGAAGACGACTATGAAGTTGATGATGACGGTGGGCCGACTGTTGTAATGCTCGCCAAGTGACTTGAGTCGTCTGTGTACATGTACGCTGCTTTTTGTTGGCAACATTTTAATTCTATGGCTGGCCTACATAATTTATGAGACGCGAGAATTTTTTCAAAAGCAACACTAACAACAACAACAGTAGCACAAACGACAAGAAGAAATAATTTGTAATTAGTGCAGATCATAGACTCAGCACAGATACAAAGAAACACGCAGAACCTAGAACATACAACATTGTTAACTAACTGAACAGATACTTGATATTTGATAGACGTGCACCGGCTGCTCATAGACCTAAGCGCAGCCAGCCACACCACACCACCCGACCCATGCAGGCGAGGGGAAGCTGGCATACTTAGGCAGCATGAAGTTATTGACCGAATTAGTGCAGATAGGAAAGTTACTTGCGCTACAAAAACAAAAACTGAATGAACGAACGATGGCAAGCATTCAAAGAGCCATTGTGGCCAATAACATAGCCAACATCAACAGCAAGAACAAGAGCATCCGAACCGCTCCCACCTACTAGACAGGGAAGCATGTGAGTGAGTGAGTGAGCACGCATGCTACTCGATTTCAATGACCTTAAGCATGCTGCACAGTGTACACGTATACAGAATTCAAGACACATGTGCAATCATGTACATTAATTTAACACGCTTATGCATGAAACGTTTTGCAATGTACATAAAAAAAAGCGTGTTGGCTTTTTATTCATTGTTATTTTTTTGTACCATAAATTAGTTGAGCAAAAGTGCAAGAAGCCGCAACATTTTCTAAAGTATCTCCGATAACGCGGCATAGCGAGCCAACGGCCAACGAGTAAAAGACCATAACTGGCTTTTAGTTGTCTGGTCAGTTCTACGATTTCTAACACCGGTTTCTGCTGCAATTCGTGCCAAAAGCGGGTGAAGCAGGCAAGTGGGCAGCTGGGCAGGCGTGCAGGTATGCATGCACTCAGGCCGACTCAGCAGCTGTCAGCCGTCGGTGCGGTGGCGTGGAATCGGTCGACTGCCAGTTCTGGTATTATTTTACACCGTAAACATTGCTTAGTTTTTGTGCTGAATTCGGTGTTTTTTTTTTTTAATTTGTTTCTAGTTCTTCTTCTTCTTCTTTGCTACGCTTTGTTCTCATACGGCGGTTCCGCTTTGCAAATTGAGCTGCTGAGGCGAAAATACTTTTCGGATGCAGTTAATGTTGCTTTTTACAGAATGTTACTGCAAAACTTGTAACACAAACAATGCCAAAGTAACAACAACAACAATAGAATAGCGCAACAGCATAATACCCGTTTAGTTGATAGCAGCAGCAGCAGCAGCAAGAACAATAACAAAAAACCAAACAAAACAATGTAAGTGCTAATGCTGACGATGACAGCGTCTGCTATGTTTTAGGCTCAAGCCGAAGCTGAAGCTGAAACCAAGCTAAGAAACAGGTCGGCGACCAGCAACTATCGACGCCACTTAAGTCAAGTTAGCCAACTGGCTTGCATATTTATGCTTATGCTTCTGCTTCTGATTTTGCCAGCTTGCATGGCCAGGCCAAGCCAGCCAAGTTACAATTTAACTATCTATACAACTTTATGTGTGTATCTGTGTTCGCCAAATCGTTTCTATGGTTTCCCTTACAAAATCAATCTTAGCAAATTCAAAAAAAAAAAAAAATTATATGCATGTCTGTATGTACGAGTATATAGAAAAGAAAATAAGAGATAAAGGGAACGAATAAATGTACAAGGCATGAAACAGCAAAGCAGTATATTTTTTTTGCACTCCTCTTAATTGTTGCATTAAAATTTATTTAATGCAAAGTAAAGTAAGAGCAAAAAAGAAACGATAAAAGATAATCATAATTACGAAATCACAGCCAAAGGGCATACACAGGCCCAGGATCGTTCATCATGCGTCTCATCTGCGTTGGCAATATTAAAATTTATTCTGCAATACAGATTTACCTAATAATGCAGTTAAATCTCTAATATAAGTAAAGTAATCATACGCTTCATAAGACAGCCAAGTAACTGGCAGGCAGGCAGGAGGCAAACAGGCATGAGGCTGGCATAAACTCCAGAAGCAGACGTTCGACAAGCGACCATCGCAGCTTCGTCTTTGTGCGGACTTTTGGGGAAGCTGGGAGCAGTGCCAGCAATAGACGGCAACTCAGCTCAAAATCCAAACACAATTGAATAAGAGGCAATCAATCAAAATACAAAATCTATTAGACGCCTAAGGAAGCGAGTGTAGTGAGGCAAGCAATTCGTCGTCGTTGTGGCAGATACGCAGAGACACAGCGGCAAAGGCAGAAGCCAGAGCAGAAGCAGCGGCTGAGGGAGAGAGTAAGAAAGTTGGCTAAATAGGCACAATGGCTGCTGACTGGTAAGCATACAGACGGCAGGATATTACAACACACAATAACAACAGCGGCTCTGCTGCCAGCCATTTAGTTCGAAAGAAAGTCTACGCTGTAAGTTGACACAGACGGCAACGGCAACGGTAACGGTAACGGTGACGATGACGGTGACGGCAATAAGAACATTATCATCATCAACGTCGTCATCGTTGTAAATGCCAACATCTTCACCAGCAGCGCCCTGTCAGTGCAAATTATTAAGTAGTAATTTTTTTTCTTTCTTTTTTTTTACACTAATTTTAAATTTCTCATACTCGTTTAGTGAGTGATGTGGTGTCGAGGTGGTCGGTCGGTCGGTTGGTTGCCTGGTTGATGCGACGATGCGATGCGATGCTATGTGATGCGATGCGATGCGATGGGGGCGTCGCACATAAATGTATGCACATAAATGGAATAAATTAATAATTCTTTTGTGACAAAAACAAAGTGCTTTCAGTTTAATTTATTAATTTAATTTTTGAAGCAAAAATGTTTTCTAGATGAAGTATTTTTTAATTTAATAAGCACACAAGCATTTTTGCATTTCGAACGTACCCAACTGAACCGAACTGAAATGGGCCGAGAGCTGGGCCAAGTCGTGTCGCATCGAGTCGGGATGAGGCATGCCAAACTGAAGCAAAGCCAAGTGAAGTGCTTAAAACATACAGCGACGCTTCTCGCGCAGGGAAGTCGTGCGAGTCAATCTCTCCTCGAGAGCGAACTGTGACGACAAACCGTCTTCTGTTGAAGGTACTCGCAGCCAAGTTCGCCGCCTGTCTGCTCGGCAATAAAAATATGGTTTTGGTTCTTGTTGTTCTTGTGTTTCTATTTTTGAAATGACGCAAATGTTAAAAGCCATTAAAATCAGTAGTCTTCTCATGCCCATAACACGCACACAGACACACATCCACACAAACACACACTTAAAACTTCCTAGAGAAGAAAAAACCTTCTTTGCGTTTATTTAGGACAGACCTAACTAAGGCAAGGCAACGCTAGGCAAAGCAGGGCAACGCAAGGTAGGCTAAGTAAACATTTACTTTTGGGACATCGTCCGTATTGGTTTTTGTGTGGAAATATAATTATGGGGTTTTAGCCTGGATTAATGTGCATTCGGTTTGGTTTAGATTTAGCGCAAACGAAAAAGTTTTCAATTAAAAATGCAAGAAACGAAAACCAAAATGTTTTCTTTTTTATTTATTTATTTTTATTTTTTCTCATTTTTTGCTAAATCCTGTATTACGTAAATAAATATTCTACACATCTAATTAAAAGAAATGAGCTGCGGGTGCCATTCGTTTTTAACTTGAATTATGTCATAAGAACGAACATTTTATATATATACACAACAGAAATATAAAACCTGAGAACTTTATTTAAAACGTAGCTTAGTACCTATCAGAAAATCTACAAAGTACATGTTTTGTATTTTTGTTAGATATTTAAATTAAAGCAGCCTTCTTAAACATATTTTGAACCATTTGCTATTAGAGCCGTTTCTTAGCTGAGCATTTGTTGTACAACAATCTGAGATAAGTAGTACATTGACAAAAAGGCAAAACTATAAACTGCACGAACATCCATAGTTCGTTTTGACTCTTGCTAGTTTCCTGAGCATTGCCTAATACCCAAGTATCCTTGTTCAAAGGGGAAAAAAATAACACAATTCAAATTAATATGAAATATGCAGCGGACACAGAGATATGGTTGCTCGTCGAAGGGATATTGTAATGTCTGTTGAAATATGCCAACGGGAAAGCATTGCAGCAATACACAAAAATGCCATCAAGCTTGAAAATGTCAAAAAAATGTACATGCATAAGTCTCAATAACAACAACAACACCAACAACATAAACAAGGTATGTATATACGTATTTTTTAGCACATAAATAGCAAAGATAGAAAAGGAAACGAATAAACCCTATGCAGCGTTTTGTATCTAGATATAAAATGCAAAAACGAAAGATAGGAAAAAAGAATACAATTCGACCGCATTTCGGACGCATTTTAACATAAGACGAATTAAAAGAGTAAAAAATAAAACAAAAATGAAAAAAGACAAAAAACAAAAAAATATGTGCAGTTTGCCAACATTTTCGAACTGCGCAACATAACGAAGAGTCAACGTCGTCAAGCATATGTAAGATACACATGCGGATGGGCGAATGGGCGAACGGGCACTAGCCCAAAATAGCGTCTAAGTGGCTCGAACTTATGCTGCTTCACTAAAAAAAATAGACAGAAAAAAATCTAAAGAAACAAAAACACAAATACCAAAACATGTGCAAGCAACAAAACAAAGAAGAAAAAAATAGAATATAAGTAGAAATTGAAATAAATACCATTTAGTGCATATTTAGTACAAGCAACTTACACTCACACACATAGGAAGCCCAACACACATAGCCACGCTAATGCTTATAACCGGCTCAGCAGTGAGTGTGAGTGTGTGTGTGTGTTAGAAATATGTGAGAGCAAGAAAAATGCATCAAGCATGAAAACTAACAAAAGAAAAGCGCAAAAACAGGCCGCATATCAGCAAAAACAGCCAAAAAAGAAAAATGGCCAAACATATTCTGCTGCTGCGGCTGCGACTGCGGCTGCGACTGCGGCTGCTGCTTCAGTCAAGCTCCGAGTTCAGCGTAACTTTTGTGTTACGCTTGCCATGCATGTATGCGGGCACAAAGGACGGCAGCGGGCCGATGTTGGCGTATATAGTGTTGGAAAAACGCCATTAAAGATGGAAATCGAAAAGAGAGACAAAATGGAGAACTTGAAAAGCGACAACAACAGCAGAAACAGCTTCTAAGCAAAAACATGAAGAAAACTTGGCTTGTCCCGGCTTGGCTTGGCTTACTCTGTCGTTGCCGTTGCCGTTGCCGTTACTGGTGTTCCGAATGCAGTAGAGAAAAATATGTTGAGTTTCACTACTAATAGAGAGACAAACATGTTGGCTTGTTAGAAGAATACTGTCTGTCTGTCTATCGTTGCTGGTTGGCTGGTTGTATGGCAAGAAGTAACAAGAACAAGAAATGTACCTTGCCAGTAACCAAAATGCAGCACACAACCGGCTGCCGCACGCTCCACCCGTCGCTTGGTTTTGCTTTGTTTGTTTGTTAGTTAGTTGGACCGTCTATCTGCCAGTCTGTCTGTCTATCTGTCCGTCTGTGTGTTTGCCACAGTACGTCTGCTTATCTGTCCTGTTGTATGTTTGCCCATCTGTAGGTTCACCTTTGATACACGCCAGTCAGGAGTTTCTATCATGCCATTATGATAAACTACAATCAGCATCAAGGAAATGCGAAAAAATGTCTGTAAAGAATGAGGAAAATATGACGGCATCCACATTTGCTTTACATGCATTTTTCAGCATGGACTTGCATCCGTCTTTAGTTATAATCACAAAATTTTGATGAAAGTTTTTCATTCCTAGCGCGCTGTACAAAAAAATATTTTTGCTTGGGTTTTTATGTTCAACTAATCAGACTGTTAAAAAATTCTAATTTACTAAATTTAAATGTCCGCAAGATTTTCAAATTCGCAATTAGCTAATAAAGCTCCGGCTGATATCAAAATAATAGTTGAACATAAAGGGTCTTTCATTAGCGACTTCTTCAAACTTTCAGTGTGAATGAACACTTCAACCGATTACCAAACTGTGAATGTCAGAATATTCAGTAAAATCTACATTTTCATCATGGGGAAGTACTCGAACGGAAAACGTTTACAAATAATTGAAACTTACTACCGAAATTCCGAGTCGGTGGCCGCAACTTTAACTGTAAGACCATTAACGCAAATTTTTCGCCGTAATTCTCGTCCCAGTAGACAAGCAATTCATAATGTTGTGAAAAAATTTGAGTGAGAATATTCGTTGTTGCCATGCGAGTGAGACTACGTTTTGGCCTAAGTGTGGAGCATATCAGTCAATTTCACGGCGTTTTCAAGAATTGAACCTCTTCCAGACCACATTATAGAGAATTATACATTATTTGTTTGAGCAATTGTATGAATTGGACATCAGTGATATGTGGTTTCAACAACACGGTGCCACAAGCAACACAGCGGGTGCAACAATCGAGTTATTGAAGTCCCAGTGCCGCCGAGGTTGTGTGATTTAACTCCTCTAGACTACGTTAAATCATTGGTCTATGTCAACAAACCGGAGACGTTAGAGGAGACGTCAGAGCCACATTGAACGAGAAATAGCGGTCGAAATTTGTGGTCGAGTCATCGAAAATTGGGTTCAACGTGTCGACCGCTACAATCGTTCCCTTGATGGACACATCAACGAAATCGAATTTCATTCATAAAAGTTTTGATAGCACTTCAAGCCAATAAAAAAAAGTTTTTGATATATCTCAAGTAGTTTGCGTTTTATTTAACAAAGAAGTTGTCAAGTCCTTAATGAAAGATCCTTTCCAGTCGAATCTCGCTAATCCGAAAAATTCAGTAATCCGAATGATTATTTTCGTGCATTGGCTACTCTGTAATACGAATCAATTGCAACTCTTCAATCCGAATTTCATGCTTTCCTTACGTATTCAGTGGAATTTTTCAATGTAACGGAAATATAACGTTGATATAATGCCTTTGACTGAGAAAATACACATAGCAACAGCAAAAAATAGGATGTTCGTTTGTTGATTTCTTGGGAATGCGAAGCGACAGCATACTTTTTTGCCATCACTGAGTGTGTAAATGTTGTAATTTGCGATTAATTGCCAGTTAAAGAATAGAAAACTTAATTTTTTATATTTTTATACCCTACAACCACCAAATTTGGCACAAAGACTCTTATAATCCATAGGCATAAATCGTTATTAATCATCATTTGACTTCTACACTGGATTATAGATAAAGAAGTTTTAATCCGTCAAGACTTGGTTAACGTACATTATCAGCACTTTAACCTCACTTTGGCAGCAATAACTTTAAATATGATTTCATTTGCATAAGGCAGCCATGCTCGAATTTTATTCTCTATTTGTTATTCCACATCATATGTAATCCGTCGTATACTGAATACCTTAACGATGTGCGGAAATTTGTAATATTATTTTGTTACTCAGTTTGGCTTTAGTTTGTTTTTAGGAAAACATTTTTTGGTCTGATATTTAAATATTTATATTGGTAATATTGTTTGTATCAAGTTTTACATAATTGTAATATTGATTAAGGTTAAGTAGATTAGGCATTTCTGTGAAACAGGCAAATATGGCTTTGACGAACTGTTTGCCTAACAAATATGTTTGTTTGTATGTTGACAGCATCAGCATATTAATGGGCACTGCTCCGGTTAGCTCATCATGAGCACAGTATTCAATTAAAAAGCTTTTAAGTGTGAACTGAATTTCGATCATCACTGTTCGAATACTATTGAGATACTGCGTCATTTGGCAGATAGTTGATGTCTCAGTCAATGCCTAACTAATTAATGATCGACTGATTTAGTGTTCATTTATCATATTGAAGTTACTGAAGCGAAGGGTTAATCTGCTTCCAATGTCAAGTCCATCTTCAGCTTCAGAGCAAATTGTTTACCAGCAGCTCAGATGATAACAAACAAAGAAAATGCAATTTTTCCCTCTAATTTCAGTTAATCGGAATTAAACAGCAGGTTTAACGCTAGTTTATGTAAAAGCCTCGAGTTCCGTGAGGTTTCAAACGACGTCATATTTTTTTTGAGCTACATTAAAATAAATTAAATAAAATTTTAATTTAATACAATGTGAAGAGAGAGAGAAAAAAAAACAAATAAATCAAACACAACAAGAATCAAATGGCAAGTAAAGCCGCATTCTGCAGCAGTCCTCACCATTGGATTTTTTTTGTTTTTTGTTATTGTGGCTGCTGCAATGTAAGCAGCAAGTACTTACTTTTCGCTGTCGGGTTTAATGAACGGAAATCTCTTGCAAATATTCAATTGCTCCAACAACAACAGCAACGGCAACGGCAGCAACAACAACTCAGCGTATATAAATAATATTATACGCTTACATACATATACGCAGATAAAGAACGCAGTGCTATTGCCCAAGAGAGAGAGAGTGAGAGACTGTCTGTGAAGCTGGGAACGCGAAAAACCGCAGGGCAAAGAGTAGTAGAACAGAGGGACGAGGAATGGAATGGAGTGCTGTAAAAAGCATTACATTGAGTAAAGTCGAGTTAAGCTAAGCTTTGCTCAGTTCAGTTCAGTGTATGTAGGTTCCGTTCTGTTCAGTTTAGTTTAGTTAACTTGAATCGAGACCAACAACCAAGCGAAACAAACTAAAGCGAGCTGAGCTGAGCAACACACAATTATTATGCAGTCTATGCACATCAACATCATTATAACGACGTTTGAAACCTGCACAAGATTGCACGCTCTCCCTCATTTCCCCGTTTGAGTAGACGTTCCAATGTCTGCGTGCAAAAGCCCGAAAGCCCTGCGCACAGCTTTGCAGTTTGACTTGAGAGTGCGACGAACGAAACTACTGATATGCTCAATTCGTACGCTCTGCTTATATGCACACACACATACACGCGCACGTTGATTATGCACACACACATATGCACAGACGGCAGAACAGCAGCCGACAGCTTTAACCATGTAAACATTGTGCTTTTCCATTTGTATTTGCAATGAGTTTTATGAAAAAATCTCTACCGTTTGAATGCACGCGGCTGAACGAACGCAACAGTTAAAGTCACTTTGTCATGTTGACGGTCAATGAGGGGGGCTCACGCTGCAAAAGGGCCACAGCTGCACTCCCGTTTCTGTCGCCGATGCTGCTGTTGCTGCTGGTGCTGCTGCTGTCGAGGCAAGGTGTGGCGCAATCAGCCACTTCAATGTGACTATCCCAATAGTTTATATGCATCGTTCACTGCTCACTCGTCTGTATGTATGCACATCTTCAATTGAAAATGTCTGTCCGTAGGTCTAAGCAATAATCGACTACACGTATGTGTTTATTATACGAGTATTTGTGTATTAGCGCAAAGTAGTTATAGGCTCAGCTCGTTCTTTCTATACATGCTCATACGTACCTATATATATAAGATACGTATGCATATGTATATATGTGTATGTACACATGCACAGTCACGCTGCATTTTCATTGTGCGAATATTGTAGGTACGTTTGCATATGTATGTATATACTACGCATAAGCATATGAATGCATGTGTATATATTTAATAATAATGCAAAGAAAACAAAAAAAAAAATTGTTAAAAAGCAGAAAAAAAAAACAAAAAGAAAAGCACAAAATTGCAGCACTCTGCCACTTCACAATTGCAGCGACAGCGGCAGCAGCAACCGAACGATGAACGAGAAATTATTGGATGCATGCGGGTTTGCCAGGTTCGCCAAGTTTGGCGCGTTGAGCGGGTAAGCAGTGCGGGGAACCGGAGCAAAGTTATCGTCAACGCTGTCTGCGTTGCAGTCAAAGCGCAAGCAAATGAAAGCGCGCATATAAATTGTTTCTAGTACGTCTAGGAACTTTTTCTCTAGTGTGCTGTGGATTCGCTAACTGCACAGTGGTACAGTGTGGCGTTGCAACTGTGATTAACACGAATCGTAAAATTGCGACCTAAAGAAAAAATTTTAAATTATTGCAGAAAATTTATAAAAAAAAAACACAATTTCCCAGTTTTTTTCTAAAACTCCAACAACTGTTAACCCTCTCTTTCACTACGAAATGCAATTACTGGCCCACGGTGTCTTTAACCACAAATATTTTACACTGCAACAAGCCCAGTCCAACTGCAACACTTGCACTTACCCGAACGGCCCACCGTGCGCAATCACACACTTCTGGCGCAGTCTGTATGGGCATGTCTGCATGTCTGGGCATGTAGTGTATTTGCGAAATAAGTGTAGCTCCTCGGGTATGTGTGTGAGTGCGGGTATCTTTTGCGTATTTGCACGCGAGTGTATTTGTGTGTGCACAACAAATATTGTCGCCGGCTAGGTCGGGAAACTGAAACTCCGGTGCAATACTCCCGGTGCAAAACAACAGAAATATCGCATACAGTGTGAGTGCGAGTAGGAGTAAGAGTGCGAAAGAGATGGTCTGCGAGGGCGAGAAACGAATTGTAAAGCTAAAATAGAAAAACGCACGGGTGAAACAAGCCAGAAAAATACAGCGGCAGTGCAAAAATAACATTAAAAAAAAATTGAGAAAACAAGCAAAACAAAAAAACGAGAAAAAATAGAAAAGAAAAAGAAAAGCATAAAGGCAAATAAAATATGCAGTAAAACGTAAGCGAACAGAAATAAAACAATGCAGCAACAGACAGACCCGACGAAGCGTAGAGGGACGTCCAGCTGACGAGCCATGGACTGATTAAATGTGCAAGTGATTACGAATTTCTTATCAGAAAACTATTTAAAAAAAAAACAGTATCTACAGCGAAAAAAACCAACACTACAACGAATTGCAAATAAATCAACTAATTAAAATAATTTTACGCACATATGTACATACATACATACATATTTATATATATGTACATATATGTATATATACTGTAAATATTGTCATTGGCACAGCAATCCAAAAGTTAAATCAACATAAACAATAAATACATGCAGATGAGATTATTAAATAATAAAAAAGAAAACAAAAGAAAACAAAATACAGGCGCAAAGTAAATAAATTTAAAAAAAAAAATCAATAAAAGAAAAAACAAAAAATAAACTCTGCGGGCAACGAACGCTACGTTATTAAGCGGGAGAAAAAAGAACCACAACAAAAGCAAAACATCAACGAAAAAATAGCATAAAAACGCGAGTGAAAAGCTAAAAAATATATAAACAACAACAACAACAACAAAATCATGCGTAACGTATCTGCTGCTGCTGTTGCTGGAAATGTTCACTTGTTGTCGCTCAAGAAGTTGTTGCCGACTGCTGACTGCTGCCTACCTCAGCTTTTTTCCACTTTTCTCTCTCTGCCTCGCTTTGCCGTGTAGGCTTACAAATGCAACGCTGCTAAGCACATTTGTTTGAATTTGTAATTGTATTATTTCAAATCTTTTATTTTTGGTTTTTTAGATTTTATAACGTATAAATTGCTGTTGTTTTTTAGCACAAAAATAACTAAATAAATAAACGCACACTGAACCTTACACATGTGAAAAAGCCATATTTAAAATGCACATTATTTTTTTTGCGCGCGCTAAAACAAAAAAATAGACGAAATGCGCTTTGCCTTTTCTCCTAGCTACGCCTTTGGTATTGCTTTGCTTCGGTTTTGGTTTTTCTATGGCTGCACAGCACAGTACAGTGCATTGTAGGTCCGAACTCATGAATAGAGTTCAATGCACAGTTAGCACGACTATATGTATAAGTAACGACACTATATATTGATTCTTCGAGCCAGAGAACAGCAAGAACGACATAACCAAAAGATAAAATACCGAGAATCAATTGCATTATGTATGTATATACATACATACAATAAAGAATATGTAGAACGATGTGTATGGTGTGCTAAGCTAGTAAAGTATCTCAAGCACAATAAGGCAATTAGCTTATAAAGCAATGACAGAAGTCAAAAGACAACAACAATATCAAAAAGCACAGCAACAATAGCACACAATACTTGCTGCTCCAGTTTTCGTAGCAAATAATCGAAAAACCGTGTACAAATAAAAAAAAAAAACAATTCACATACATATACATATATATATATATACATATGCATGTGCCTATGTACATATTTACTTATAAAACAGATATGAAAGAAAATATTAACAATAAATGATAATCCAAGCGTTAACTTAAATAGACAAGAATGCGTATTTAAACTGAAGGCACCTTACAAATGGGCGTCGTGCTTTAATCATTTTAAAGAGGGAGAGCGAGAGAGAGAGATAGAGAGAGAACCACTGTCATAAGCTTGTAAATTGCCATTCAACTGCATAGATAAGTTCAGAGAATGCATTTAACTGGCATTGCATCTGTAATGGATTTTAGATAACAAAGTGCATAATGCACTAGCATACATGCATACATAACTACACACATACAATATATACCGAGGTGTACTCTGCTGTTCAGCGTGTGATCGACAGCGGAGTGTGAGCGAAAGCGACAATAAAATGTAATCTTAAACATACACACATGCAGTAAGTATGCTCTTCCCATAATCAAAGTAACGAGACAACAACAACAACGAAGAGATTAACATCAAACATGTTGTTGCAGTTGCTCCTATTATTGTAGTTGTTGTTGTTATTATTGTCAACGTTAACCCAAAAGGAGATGCACACATTGACAGATGAATCTGGCTGAAGTGTGCGCTAAACTGAAACGTTGACAAAACATGCGCTCAGGAAGCACGAGTCAACAATAACAACAGCAACAACAACAGCAATAGCAGCAACCACAGCCGCATACTCTCAGCTACAAAGAAAAAATCAAGTTAAACCTAAACTAAACGCAATGACAAGTTTTCTATTTACAGAATAGCCAGGCATGTGTATTGAGAAAAAGAGAAAATGCATTGCATTGAACATTTGCAATGCAATTTATCGACACACACACACACATATGTATGCATACATATATATATATAGATATATACATTCGAGTATACACATACGTCATTCGAGTATACACATATACGCACATTCTAAAAAGTTCATGCATATATCTTCGTACATAAGTACATACATATATCTGTGCATCTATGGTACGCACACACACACAAACACATGCGTTGCATCTATGCACATTCAATATAATCGAACAAGTCGATAGACGATAGGAAAGTCGACTGCCAGCGCCAGCGCCAGTACAGTGCCAGTGCGTACAGGATGCGACTAACCAAACTTGTTGGCAGCGAAGAAAACTAACATGGAGAGCAGCAACATCTGCAACGAACAAATAAAACAGCAACAAAATGCACCAACAGCTACAACTTACAACTATGGCAACGACAACAACAATAGCAACAACAGCAACAGCAGCAACTGTCACATTTATACAATCTCTGATTGGCGAAAAAGCTAAGTAGATTATGATTGAAAACTTTTAGACAGCAGCCAGCGCACTGTCGATCCCAAAGCCGGTCCCGGTACATGTTCACGTCCACATTCACGTCCCCTTACTGTTCACCCCACGCCCCGACACACTTGAGTTGCATGTTGCGAATGAACGGACGGATGGACGGACGGACAGACGAACTAACGAACGAACAAATGGCAGTATAAAAGAAAGCAAGTAATGGCAATAAAAAATAATAACATGAACATAAAAGAAAATCTTTAAAATAAGAGAAAAGTCAGACGGATTTGAGTTATGATGTTAGTCAACGAAAAGAAAAAACCAAGCGAAAAACCACGAGTACGCCAAAAAAAAAAGAAAAAACATAAAGAAATTGTGACGATGCTGTCGGTTACAGTGAAAACGTACCAATGAAACTGGTTTCTGAGAAAAATAATATTAAGGCTCGCAAAATATCAAATAGAGAAAAGAAACAGCAGAGCGCAGCACACACACAACAGTCATCAGTTGAGGCACAGGTGCAAAAAAATGAAATACCAACAAAAATAAAACAAAAAAATAACACAACAGTTAAACATTCCTTGCGATTTTCAATAAAATAATATTGTTGTCTTGGGATGGACACTGTAACCTTTCTTAAAATTACATATTAATGGGAAGATTACAAAATGATTTCAATTGCTCTATTGAAGACGCGGTAAATGCCATAAATACAGCAATTTACAACTAAAATACCTTAAGTATTTTAGAACACAATGACTGCTGTTTTTTTTTTTTAAATATATTAAAACCCATTTTAAAATTCCATTAGTCACTATAGTAAATATAATACTAGAGAGTAAAAGCTTAATCATTACAGAGTCGAAAGTAACAAAGTAGAAGCCAACTTTTAAAATGTTTGGCTATTTGATTAATCGCCAACAATTCTGATTGCTAAAATTATATTTAAAATAAACACAAGAGAAAACATAAAATAAGGCGTTTCAAGGCAATTTTCAGTGTTTTCGCTTGATTTTTTGAAATCTTTCGCTTTGTTTACATTCAATTCAAGCTCGGATGAATTTACTCAGTATTATGTACTAAAGATGAAGTTAGAAAAGCAATGGTAACCATATTCTTATGGGCAAGATTCAATGGAAAGTGGAGTCTCTCATCTTATATTAAACTTGATAAAATTTTTTATGTTCCCTAAAACGTAAAGACTGAAATCTGCGAATAATGTCAGATTACGATTTATGCAATAGCAACTAAAGAATGATCTGTAGGAAGATAGCCATAAGCATATTGGGATGTTGCTTTAATAAATTTCCCAGGCAATCACAGTCAAATGAAGAGTGCGTTCAAATAACTGACAAATGAAGTTGATACATCATTGTTAATGTTGAAACATGTTAAATTTTTCATAATAATAATAATTTCTTTCTCAAAGCTAATTGTTTTCAATTTAAAAATGTTAAATAAGCGACTTCTGAAAAATGCATACACTTTTTTACAAAATTTTCACAGTATATGTTTGTACAAAGAATTAATAATTTATAGTATGTAAGTATATGGTAAGAAATTTGATAATGAAATTGATTTATTAGCATATTTCGAAACATAATTGAAAAACATTCAAACTTACTGAATTATTGAATAAATATTAAGAGTAGCTCACACATACCTGCAAATACAAAACAATAATCTATTATTAATTTAAAAATGTATTTTTAAATTGCAAATATTTTGTTAAGACAAATCCATAAATCAATTTCGCAATAAAAAGTAAAATCATAAAACTAAACTAAAATAAGCAGAACTGTATTCCAAAATGTTATACAAAGACCCGAACCAAATCAACTACTAAAAAACCCGAGGAGGAAAAACGACAAATTTGCATAAAACTTTAAAATGCGTCAAACAAGTAAATGAATGAATAAATACTCAAAATTATAATATTCACACATTTACCACACCACAACACACCACATGAACGCGATTCAAACTCGTATTCAAATCGAAAAATAAATGTCAAAATGTATTTTCAACGAATTTTTAGTTAATTTAAAATTTGAAGTGCATTTTTAAATTTCCATGTATAAATAAATAAATAAAATAAAATATTTGCCTGCCTGACCATTCTTTCTCCCAGACTCGCCCCGACACTCGCGTTCGTACAAAAACTTAAGCGTATAAATACTAAATGAGCGTACATACTTACGTATGAGTACAATCATAGGCACATACGTATGTACACAAAAATCATTAAACTTGGAAATTTAAATAAATAAAGTTTATTTGGGGTTCTACTGAACCACACATACATACACGTATAATCACACACAAATATGTATGCATAGATATATGTATATATCAATATGTATGTATATTGGCAGCCAATATTTTTGTTTTTAGTTGATATGTTTCTTTTTTTACGGGATATTTTACATGACGCTTGGGCTAAATAGGAAAAATAAATTTTTAAAAATGGACACGAGTGCATAAGCAATTGTTTATTTTGGCGCCAGATGTTAGACTCGTGTCTCGCATGGTATTTACTTTTGATTCGATACGATTGTGCGTTTCTAATGATTTTTCTTTTACTAAATTACAGTAGATTTTTTAAAGTCCGACTTAACACTAAATGGTCCAAATTATTTCAAATATTTAAAATATTACGATATTATGTATAAGAACTTCCAAGAACGTTGTCTCGTTGTCTATAATATTTTACTTACTTAATTTACCGCCCTGAATTAATTATGACTACTTAATAGATTAACTAGTCGGACGATAAACCTTTCAGACGTTTCCGAAACTCGATTGGCTTAATTTAATATTTATATAATAATTAGAAAAGAATATCGCGGAAGCGGCTCCACACCTTTAATTTGTTCAGATCTTAAGTAACCCAAGCAATTGTTTATAGTCCATACACAGAAGACTAACTGAGACGCTACTTTACAAAGGAGGTTTAAGATTGCCTTCGGCCAGCCAAACATAATAACTTGCTGAAAAAGGGAAGCTTCCTTTTAAAGAAACAGGTAAAACGACAATGAAACTTAGCCTGCAAACATTGTGAAGGAGAAGAAAATGGATCACATTTTCATTTCTGTGCATCTCAAACGCAAACTTTTTGTTTAACATGTTGTTCTTCTTAGCTCAAAGTACATTAGAAAATAGTGAAATAATGTGCACTTGACACGATTACACTTGCGACAAATAATCAGAATCAGTCATCAGAATACAAAATTAACTCTATTAATTACCTACATAAATCATCACTATCGAATAAATTCACAGCCTCCAACAATTAATTAATGCTACTTATGTTATAACAAGAGTGTCTGTTGCTTTTTTAATTGATTAGATTTCTTGTCTTTTTTTTTCGATTTTTGCTAACATGTTAAATTCAGCATAAATCCAGTTAAGCTAATAGGCTATTAAAACTTGCTCCATAAAATTTTGCACAAGCATAATAAGGAAACGCCGCTATCAAAAAATTTTATAAAAAAAAAACTCAAAACCGGTAGAGTTTACGTCTGCAACCAAGACTAGACACGCGGAACTATCAAAAAAAAAAAAAAAAAAAAACTAGCACAAAATCCATAATCAATGATACGGCCAGAGCCGCACTGACGTCTTTCATTCAAGAATTCCGCGCCCAAATATGTTAATTAAAAGTAAAAATAAATATATTAATCCTATATAAAGACAAAACAAAAATCAAAGTAAATGACTTGAACAATTTGTACACATTTAAAGGCCAATTGATAAATAACAACCACAATATGTTTGTGTTGAAGAAACTATAATTATCATAGCGACCACATTTTGAAGCCTTTAAATTGTTTGCGGTATCGATTCTGTTTGCCACATTGAAAAATCTACGCACAGAGTCAAGTTAATGAACCTTACTGCGTGAATAATGTGTTAATGTTGTCATAGTGTGCAAAAATCCGCACTCATTAAATTGATATTGCAATTTAAATAATAAAAAAATATAATAATAATAATAATACAAATGAGAAACCGCAAGAAAGATAAAAAATTTAAATTAAATAAAATGCAGCAAGAAGTCTAAAACAGACAAAATATGTACATACATGTGTGTATAAAAGATTTATCATTTGCATTAATGAATCAAAAGTCGACTCAAATGCAACAGCCAATAAAAAAATTCATAACAACAACGAAAGAGCAGCTCATATGCGAGTAACTGTTCATCAAAAAATTAAAAATAAAAATAACAAATAAATGAAACCTAAATAAAAGAATAAATCTGTAAAGTGAAATCAACTGAAGGCGTTTTTCAGCATCAACAGCAGTAGAAACAACAACAAGAGCAGCATCATGACAGTTAGTCAATCAGACAACATTTGAAAAATAAACGAAACAAAAATATAAACGTATGTATATATACATATATAAGTATATCAAATATGAAAAAAATAAATAAATAAATAGAAAAAATTGAGAAACGACATTATTGTTTATCGCCGTTGATGGAAACAAGTCAGCACGGCAGCAAATATAAACGTCGATTGCGGCGGCGGCATGATTGAACGCTAAACGTGTTTGGTGTCGAAGCGAGGCACTCAGTCACACTCCCCCACTCAGCCACACTCCCGCACGCTATCAAGCCCGCCGTTTGCACGCTCCGCTAACTTATTCACTCACTCACTCGCTCCATCACTCACTTATAAACTCACTCGGTCGGTCGGTCGCTCGCTCGCTTACTCATTTTACACAGCAGCAGCAGCATGTTTTAGATAATTGATTGCAAAACAAAAAAATGCGATATATAATAATACATCCAAATATAATAGATATGTCAGCGCAACTCAATAACATCGTTTTGTGCTGAAAAACTGATACGCTACATTTGGTTTAACCATCATAGGCCTCCCTGACAGAAATGCATACTAAGCGATTTTAAAGTATTCGATTTACATATGTCTTTCCGCCGACCTATAATTTATAATGTGAGAAAACCGAACCTGTTCCAAAATGTTTGAAGTTTGTTAATGATAAGATCCGATTAAGTCATTTGGACGCGTGCGTATGCAACCTGAATGGGACAAACAATGGGGCATTAAACAAATAATGAGCTCATGTAAATTGGCTTTTTATGTTAATATAAATCTGTGTGAAATACAACTAAGTAAAAGGTTTTTATTTTTTTTTTTTTTTTTTTTTGAATTACAAAAGACATCTCCAATTACACAAGCTTACCTTAGTTGGGCCAAACAAATTAATGATATCTATGATAAAATGGAAAAGCGTCTACTAAATATTGCTTTGGCGAACAAAAAAACCATTAAAACAATCGATTTAAATTATTCTTCTTTTTATTTATAGTGCACATTTTGAAGACAATAGAATACAATAGCAAAATATTCTTGTTGGTGCGAAGTGGAGTTTTGAACATAACGCCGACCAGAAAAGCGGTCTGGACTTCAGGGGCACGATGCGGAGCAGCAACCAGATTCTGGCCCAAACATCAAATATTTAATGGAACTCTTAACTAACGCAGCTCACTAAAAATATTGAAAACTTTTACGATAAAAGTTATTGTGTTAATTCAAGATTAGGTAATGTAATGTAAGCAATTTTCTTTATTTAATGCCTTCCCAACGCATTTGAATAACAAAACAAATAATTTAATTCAAAGACGAACTTTAAACTAAAAAAACATAAGTAAAAATTCAAGAGGAAGCCGATTTGCAAAAATTAATTATTATAAGCAACAGAATGCAATAAAAGGCCACTATTGAGCGATTTGTGGAATTTCTTGTATAGCATGTCAGGTGCAATAAATAAAGGATTATTCCACGTCAGCTACTTGTGGTACATACATGCATACTCACATAAGTAATCTTTTTTACAGCATCATAACGTAAAGTGCAACTAGCAGAATCGATAGCAAGTTTATCATTCGAATGTGAAAACAATCAGCAAAGTGCCCGCCAGCCGAGACTTAATTAATGAATACACTCGCAAACAATGCCCTCAAGTCATCCCAATCCGACTTGATTTTTGATTGGCTACTATCAATTTAAATTAATGATTTATCAAAATCAAATCTGACTGACTATATTCAATGTTGGTTTCTTTTTTCTTTTTTTAGCTTAAATTTAATAGGCCTTGTGTCTATTGAGCTATGTAACCTAGTATCCGACTCAGTTACAGTTTGACTTCGATAGCCTCAGGCATCAAATATAAATCCTTGTTGCCGACTACCACGTTTCTTATAAATGTTTTAATTTTCTTAGCTCTGAGCTTAATGCTGCTGTCAACTGCCAAAATGATTCAACTGATTTTGTTATAGAATATACAATTTATAACATACAATACACATTTATAGAAGTTCGAACAAAATCCGATCAATTATTTTTGCACTAGAACATTTTTTATATGTACATATGTCAAGCATATATATTTTGGAATAAAATTTTAAGTGTGAAAATAAATTAACATGCTCGATTATTTTATTTGTAACGCGCAAACAAAATATAAATTAGCCTAAAAATAAAAAAAAATAAATAAAAACAGAGAGTGCAAATTTGATGCTTAAACGCGTAAAATGATTTGCATAAACAAGCGATTGTCAACTGTTTATAAACAACACAGCTCTCAAAATTTATATGCAAGCAGCTGGACACGGGCGAGCGGAGAGTTTTCGAATGGCAAACACAGAACACACTGCAAGGCACTTTAAAGCCGTACAAAAAGCGAACACAGTGCAAATCACAGAAGTATTTTCTTTAACAACTTGCTACAAAGGCAAAAAAAAAACAAAAAAAAAAGTTTATGAAATGCTGAGTTTCCTCTAACGGATGAAAATTATCTTTGTGATTTTTAGCATTCTCATCAAAAATTATACAAAAGATGTGTATATAAGGAAAACTCTCCTAACAGACAAACGTCTCACGCGAAAAAATAAGTTAACCGTATAGAGTTGATGCGTACACGCTTACGAATGTTCACATAACCAAGTATTCACTCTTTTGAGCGTCTACTATATTTAGAATATTGTACACAAAATTCTAAACGAAAATAAAGAAATACATGGCCTGTCAGCTTTGCTCAATTGTATAAGAAAGTATCTTGCTATGTAAGACGAATAAGGCATCTATCTGAATTGCCATACCTGCTGCACTTGCCTATCAGCAGTCGAAGAGTTGGACGAAAAAAAATACTAACCTAAAAAAAGCAGCCAAACAACTTTGCAACTTTGGTAAAATGCTGCATTCTCGCACAAACTCTTGAAAAACACAAACGCTAAGTAATTAGCAAACTAAAATAGCAACAGTGCAGTGCAGTGCTGTGCATCGGCTGCTGTTTGCTAATGTCGACTAAGGAAAAAGATTGTCTGCAGCAAAAACGAAACGAAAAGACAAGCGAAAAATGCGATAAACTGGGTGTGCCAATGGCAGCTTGGCTGGCTACCACGAGATGGCAAAGATACCTTCGTAAATGACACTGAGTGGACTGCCTGACATTGCGGACTGTGAACTTGGAGAGTGCGGCGGGATCTGCTGCTGTCTAGTTTTCATATTTAATGGCATGTCGAAATGCGCCAATTCTAAACTCCATACATAAACGCAAAAATTAACAGAACAAAAAAAGAGGAAAAACCTATGCAAACTTTGGAACATTAATAAGAAAGCAGCCTTCACAATAATAATAACAACAACAATGAAAGAAAGAAAGAAAATCTTAAAGCAACGAAAAAGCTGAACCTCATCGCAAATTCCGGTATGCAAATGCCATAAATAAATGGTTTCGTTTACGACTTTGGACATTAACCTGTTAAATTTGTAATGCATGCGCTGCCAATGTCGCTAACTTTCTCGGCATCAGCATCACCGTCGCCACCACCATCACCATTGCCATCGTCATGGCCATCGCCATCACAGGCAGCAGCGTTGGCCTTAATGTTGCTGTTGCCGTTGTTGTTTTACTTCTTCTTCTTGCTATAGTTAGCATCCTGCGAAAGCAGCCACACAACACAGCTTAAGGTACGACGCAGGCAACAATAAAGTTGTGCATGTTTAAACAGTTTGGTTTGGTTTGATTTTGTTTGGTCTGGTTTTGCTGGCTCGGTCGCACAGTCGATACATATGAACAAAAATTTAGGTTTAAGTTATAATGGCATAATCAACCATATACGCTAGCTCACTTGCTCGGGCCGTTGGACCGTTGTACACACATAAGCATGCTCACATAGGCATACTCACACACACATATGTCCACATTCAAACATGCACATATATATACGCATACACTTATACAAAATCAATAATGATTACATCTACGTTGCACATTTGTAGCAGGCGAACCGGCCAAAAGGCAAACAGGCGAACTGCCTTGCAGCCGTCAAATCACCGACCAGGACCAGGCTCTGTTGGGCTGTCAAACTGCCACTCAGTCACAAAGTAGCAACATTTGCCTCACTGATTTTTTTCGGTAAATTTTCCTACATTTTTTCTACGGTTTTTCTTTTCTTTTCTTTTGTTTTCTTTTTTCACTTTTTTTGTTTGATTTTTACTCGTTTTCCATTTTTGCTAACCACGCAAAACATATTTCCTGCCTGCCTGCCTAGCCACAGCCTGGATGCCTATTTTATACCCATGTGATACTCAGCATAAAGTTCAAGTGACGTTTTAAGCCAACCTAGTAAGACTCATAAAAAAAGGCCATTGTGGCTGTCGAGTTTCGGCAGGAGAGCTTGGCATGGCTGGAGTGCTCACCAGCGCGGCCTGCGCGCGCGAAGGACAACGCAAGTTTCTCAATTAGGCAGGAAGAGTGAGGCCAGCCTTTGTCGCTCTTAGGCTCTTAGGTCAGGTGGTAAAATTTTAACGCTCAGACATGTATTGAACGGCAAAAACAAAACAAGAAAAAGAAATAAAAAACTTGTAGAAACAAAAATTAGAAGTCGCGCGCAAGCGAAACAAAAGAAACAGACAAAGAAAAAAGGAAAACAATACTCGACAAAAGACGGAAGGCGGTTAAGTGCAGTTAACAACTGCCACACTCACACACCTCCAACAAACGCCCACTCACTCATGCACTCAGTTGCAACAGTCACTCAATATACGATTCATTGACTGCATGCATGCTCGCCTGCCGCCCTAAAGCCCGACCTCCTCACTAGCCTGCTTGGCTGCCCGCATTCAGCTGTGTTGACGGCAACATTTTGCTGGGGCTTCCTTTGCTACTTGGTTATTCTTTTCGATATTGTTCTTTTGCATGCCCACCAAAACGACTTAGTACAGCAAAGAATCTAACTAAAGCCAATGCGGCGGAGCAAAAACCTCACTCAAAGCCAAATGCAATGCAGAAACGGGCACAAGACTTGCGAATAAGCGTGTACACAATAAAATGCGAAAGTAGTAAAAAATAAATTTAAAAAAAAAAACAAGCAGAAAAAGAAGAAAGAAAAACGTAGCAGAAGCTTAAAAGAATGCAATAAGTGGCGCGCAGGGTCAACATACACCAGGAGCAGCGACGCCAACGAACGAACGAACAAGCGAACGAACCAATGTGCGAATAAACGATTAAAGGGGAGTAGCGCACATGCGCTCGCTCGCTCGCTCTTTCTTTCTGTCTGTCGGTCTGCCAGTTTTTCTTTCAGCACGGAGCAGCAGCGCCAAAGGCACAGCAGAAGTCGACGGCCTAAGCAGGCAAATACACACAACCACATTGGGACGTACTACACATGAGTGAGTGACTGAGCGCTTAAGGTGCGGAGGAGGAGGAGGCCCGCACTGTGGTGTGTGTATGTTCGACTCATTGACTGAGTGTGCGATTAATTGAAGCGAGTGCGCTGTGGTAAACATAGACGAGAAAGCGCACACGAAGCCAGGCGCTGCGCTGGCAATACTTGCATACATTCAAACATATCTACATATGTATATTGATGCGCATGTATGTACGCATGTAAGCAAAAACATGCTTTCGAATGAGCGTAGAAAATAAGCACACACACAAACAAGTGTACAAATGTATTGAAAGCGACTTAAAAAAAAAGAGATAATAAAAAGAAAACACACACACATACGAATAACTAGAGTTAAGCACTGCAAAGGCAAGATGACAACAAGTTACAACAACAGAAACACCAGCGACAACAACAACAACAGAGCGCATGCAAGCAGAAAGCGCATTACAATAAAGCGCAACAAACGACCCCAACACACATAGACCCGACATACGTTCGCCGCCGCCGCCGCCTGCTAAGCCTCCTCCTTCTCCTCCCGCTCCAGCGGTTGCTTGGCGAACGCATGCCACGTATAATCGTAAAACAACAACAACTACGCAGCCAACATTGTCAGGTTGAAACTTAATGCAGCGTATCCAAAAGACAAATAGCAAATGCAACAACAACAGAAAAATAAGAAGAAGAAACCAACAACAGCAACAACGACGAAAAACAATCTCGCAAAGACAATGAAAATGTACACTTACATGCATGCGATTGCATTTGTCTATGCAACACGATTGCAAAAAAAAAAAAAAGAAAAATAAAAAAACAACAAAAGTTGAAAGAAAATCAAGCAAAAGACAAAGCCAAAAGAAACTGCAACAACAACAGCAATGTAACATCAAGTAAAAGATAAAAAGCGTATTTAATATCAGCAGCACCAGCAGCAGCAGCAGCAACAACACTGACGTCGACAACAACAACAACCACACGAGCCGCGACATCAACGAAATGAAGGATTGCAATCCGAATGTCTTGATTCGTTCACTGAAGTGCAACGAAGCGATATCTCAAAGTAATCACACTTGAATTGTTGTTGTCGCTAGCATTGATGCTATTGTCATTGTTGTTGTTGTTGTTGTTGCCACTGTATCTGCAACAGCAGAACTACGGAGCAAACAGCATAACCATACAAGGTGATTTCCAAAGTAAACAGGACTTTTTGAATCTAGCGCCCTCTAGTGGCGCCATCTATATGTCAACTGGTGCGTTAGAATCTGCTATCGTTTATCGACTTCCAGTAAAAATTTCATGACATTTCATCTATTGGAAGTGAGGTTATTGCGTTTTAAGTGTCAGTATGTTTTTGTCATCGGTGCAAGCCTTTTGAATGGCCTCTACGTCTGCATAACGCTTTCCTTTCATCGGCAAATGCATTTTTCCGAAAAGGTAGAAGTCGCACGGTGCCATATCAGGTGAATACGGGGAGTGGTTGATGGTTAAAATGTGATTTTTGGTCAAATAGTCGGACACAAGCGTCGATCGATGAGACGGCGCATTATCGTGCAACAAACGCCAACTTCCATCTTCTCGCACCGATGACAAAAACATACTGACACTTAAAACGCAATAACCTCACTTCCAATAGATGAAATGTCATGAAATTTTTACTGGAAGTCGATAAACGATAGCAGATTCTAACGCACCAGTTGACATATAGATGGCGCCACTAGAGGGCGCTAGATTCAAAAAGTCCTGTTTACTTTGGAAATCACCTTGTGTAAAAGACAGTCACAGTAAAGCTAAGCCAAGTCACAGGAGCACAGATGAACCGATTTCTGCGCTCAAAAGTAACGGCGATAGCGGCTAAATGCTCAACGACAATACGAAAACTGTGCACCTTGCGCTTAGTGAGCGTCTATGGCAAGTGCTCGTGTGCTGCTTAGCGCTGCTGCTATTGATAAGACGCATTCCATGGTGCGACGCAGACTTTGCTATACTTACTTTTACAACTAACTGTAATCATAAGCTGCTTTTCTATTTCGCTGGGTTTAATGTGAGGAGGTTAATGATTTTGGATTTTTTTTTCTAAAATACTCGACAATTTCCCAGCAAGTAGCACACATTTGGGTACAGTGAATCCTTATATAAACTACAAGCTTATGAAAAAGCAATTTTCGAAAACAAAAAAAAAACAAAAAATTCTCTTCCATTTTATGTTTTATTATAAAATATGGTACACGTATACAGCAACAACATTTAACAACAGATTAATCAGTAAGGAGTTTTTTTTAGCATATGCAACAAGGAGCACATACGTATATACATACAAAAAATTTCGTTTTGAGCCATTTTGTAAATTACCGCCAAGGAATCATTTTATTCCATTACTGTTAAGCATTGCGCTGAACGACATGTGATTACCCGTGCTCTTATAGCATAAAAGCAGTAAATTCGCAAATAACTATTAATACAAGAGATACTTTCAAAGCTCAGTATATAGTGAATTTTGAGTTTTAACGAATTTTTTATATTTTATGAAAAATATTTTCAAAAATTAACTTAGAATTTTTTTATTACAAATTCCGTAAGTGGAAAAATGATTAAACGCGATAGTTAATTTTCCTTTTTAATTTAGCTAAAATTTTCAACTTACACAGTAATTTTTAACACAATAAAAAACGGGCTTAGACCTTTAAATCTCAGGCATATGCACAATTTATTATTCTATTTTATGACAATGTGCTATTGTGGATATTGCTGAAATTGTCAGTTTTACGATTATCTTTTCGCCATTCAAAAACGGTGGACAATAATTTTTAAACTAGCAGTGAAGTACACTTACACAATTCAAAAGTATTCTTAAAACGGTTCTGAGGTCAAGGCAAAGGCGATAGGCAAGTCGATCTAGCCATGCCGTCTATCCGTCTGTATGAACAAAAGGATCTCGTAAATGGTTATACCTACAACCACCAAATTTGGCACGAATCCTAATCCATAGGCATCCATAGGCATATCGAATTTATTTTGTTTTTTCGATATTCAACCTATATAATATAGCTGACATATGGGCAATCGGCCGAAAAAACACGTTTACTAGCAAAACCCCTTTTATTTTTTAAGATATCGTTACGAAATTTTTGATTTAATAGTTGTAGCTAAAATCCAACCAAATATCTCAATATTCTGTTTATCGGTTTACTATATCATATAGATGGCATAGGAACGATCGGCCCACAAACTACATTTACTAGGAAAAAGTTTTTTGTTTATTAAAATATTGTCACCAAATTTTGGATTTAATAATTTTAAGTAATATCCAATCATATTCCTGAATATGATAAATATCGGTTTACTATAAAATATAGCTGTCATAGGAACGATTATCAAATCCTATAATTTTAGCCAATTTTAAAATTTTCTGATATCTGTTATTGATTTTCGTGCTAATAATATTCGTCTAGGCTACACTGACACCCGTTGCCTGAAAAACGTACTTCTTGCTGCAAGAGATATTAAATTTGCAGATTGACATTTAAGAACGAAATTACAAATAACATCTGTTTTGTTTCACAAAATGTTGTTCATTTAAATAGTGAAACCTTTACCTTTCAAGAAACTGACTGTATGCTGGTCTCGCCCTCGTCGTAAACGCCTTTCAACTGGTGGTGACATGTTGAGCGAGACGAGCTAATCGCAAGTTTATATCCATTAATAAATAAGCTTTAATAATTGAGTTTTCTGATTTATACTTACTTATGTTTAGAATAATTGCATAATTTTGGACAATAATATTTTATTTGTGTAAAAATGCAATCTTAAAGGTTGTTTATCATTATGAAAATCTAAACCATTTAAAGATTACAAACAAAAAGTTCACAATTATATTTGAATGCAAACACCAAGAAAATGAGCAACCCTGATTTAATTATTGTAAACAATCCTAATTGGTCTTGCAACAATTAAAACGCTCATTCATCCGCACTTCGAATACGTAATAGTTTCATTTTGTGCAGAAGAACTGCAAATCATTTCTTGTTAATTTGAAGAAGTTTTTATTTTCCAAAATATAATGCGTTTCACAAACAAATAACGCAACATTGTTGACTTTGAAATACCTCAACTAAATTGCTTAGACAAAGCGCACCTGTGTTTGAGAATGTTAGAAAAAACCCTTATCAGAATAGCAGGCAAACTAAAACCTTAGTAAAAAAGCCACCACCGCCACTGACAACACAACAGCAGCAGCACTCGCTGCAGCAACACCAAAAATATAAAGAGAGAAAACCGCGAGTAATGACTGACTGAGTGAAACAAGTGAGTGAGTAAATGAGTGACTGAGCATATTCAAACGAAACGAAATGCAAGACAAGAAAGAAAAAAATTCAACCAAGCAAATAAGAAAATAACGCGAAATGCAAAGAAAGGAAGAAGAAGAAGCAGACACAGAATAAAAGGTATCAAAAGTAACGTAAAGAGCGGGAGAAGAAGTAGCAGTGTGTTTGAGTAAGAACGAGAGAAGAGTAAAGACTTGGGCCAACACAAAAATCAATTTATTTAAGCAAGCCGCAAGTTTTGCAAGAAACACGGCTCAATGTGACGCCGACTACAGCAACAAAATCAAAAACAACAGCGGCAAGACTGTTCATATTGGAATTCTGCTGCTGCCATTGTCGCAGTTTCTTCTTCTTGACTATTGATGCGCGCAAAGTTGTTTAGTGTACATTTTAAGATATTAACAAATTAAAACGTGTGTAAACACAAAAATTAGAAGCAAGTAATATTACATGCTCTAAATCTTTGCTTTAGCGGCGTGGTGGTGTCAGCGACGGCATCGTCGTTGCGTTGAAGAGCAAATTACAAAAGATGCGCAGCTTGCGGCGGTCGCTGGCACAAATAGCGCCACTACACTACAAATCCGCGAAAGTGCCGAATGGTAAATAACACAAACTTGCGAGGAAAAGAGGAAGTAAGCATGGTCGGATGCTTAATTACATTTAATGAATTCTTCTTCGCCTTCTGCTTCTTTCTTTTGTTAATCAATTTACCTTTTTTTAGTTCCCTTGTGCTTTTTGTGTTTTGTTTGCCGCTACTTCTGATGCCGACTTAAGATATTTGCACAAATTTCTAACACGAGCTTTGTACAATTCAAAAGAACTTTTATTTTGGTTAGATTCAGTTTCACACACTTTTCATTGTATTCTTTGTATGGAATTAATTGTGGTTGTTGTTGTTTTATTTACAATTAAAAAAAGAAACGGAACAATGTGCTGCAAGCGAAGCAAAATATATTCATATACAAGTAGTGTATGTAAGATTTTCCATTCACTCTTGTTGTTGTCGTTGGTGCAATAATTACTGCTGCCACTGTTGTTATTATTATTTTTAAGAAACACACACTGAAGTTTTCGACCAGACAACAGAGTTCAAATCACTTTTTTAAATTGGTTTTATGGTATTTTTTCCTTGTTGTTTTTCTTCTCAGATAAACTACTCACTTCAGTTACAGGCGTCGTTTGTCGATCGTAAAATTCTTTAATATTGCATTCGCTTTTGCATAAAAATCAAATCCACCTTAATTCACTTAACTGGAAGTTTTTGAGTGTGGCTTATTTTATTTTTTTTTTTAATTGTTAGTAAATAATTTCTTTATTGGTTTTTATATATTATTTTATTTATTTGTTATTTTCAGAGTTGCAGTGTTGAATTTAATTTGTGAAATATTCTTTTGTATGCGATGCGCGTTTCTACTGACGACAACCGTACACCACCATTAATTTTTAATAAATGAATTTAGCGCTCGCTTCGACGCTCATCTATAGTTGATTTTTTGCCTTTCCGTTTTGTGTTTGAGTTTCGCTTCCGACGCTATATGTACATCTCGTTTGCACTTGTGCCTTGCGCAGCGGCGTCGCGTTGAGTGGCTTTATGTGTTTTGAGTGCGAGTATTGAGCACTCAAATGCTATAGCACTCAAGTTTTGCTATTTTATGTGCTGGCAACTTGTTTCGAAAGCATGTTAGCATGTTAACCCTCAAAGGGTTTGAATTAACTCGATTCTAATGACAAACATTCTACTAAACTAGAATTTTATCCATTGGCTTGCCTAACTGGGTGGACTAGGAGAGCGGTGGATCTGTTAGGGTTGCCACCTCACAAAATTTTATACGGTCACCGGTTAACGGCCCTATATAAGGCACTTCGGACGCGCTAATATCACATAGTTAAAAGTGACAAGATAAGAAAAACAGGAATTCAAGTTTTTCATCACTGCTTCAGTATTATTTGCAGTTTTTAATAAACTTCTTTACCGATGAAACAGATTACAAGTTCACGAAGAAACGCGCAATCAGCAGTTAAATGTGTGACTGAAGTATTCCTCAAATACCTGAAACATTTGACAGGTTCACGTTAAATACTAACGAGAGTGCATGTCCATTGTTTTATAATCACGCCGCAAAGCGCCGCACTGCGCCGGAGCTACTATTATTGAAATTGGAGTGTCTGCACCTTGCAGTCGGCACATATAGCACTGACATACGCTAGGCAGATGGCATTGGCAAACAAAATCAAACCGAGTATTTTATTTTACCACTGGAAGAAAAAATAAGCACTTTGCTTGTGTATATTTGATATCGCCTACGCACATGCCTATTTATTTGTTATTAAAAACTTCTAACATTTTAAATGCATGCATTTCAGAAAAAACTAATTTTTATATATTTATCAGAATCCCATTTATATGAATCATATTGTACATAAACTTGCTCTTCTCTTCGTATAAGTAAGTCAAGTGTTAAAACTGAAAAAAATTATTATTTAAAGCTATTCGAGCTCGCATCTCTTAGTTAACATAAAAAAACTGCTTTAACAAAATGTGCATACACATATAGATTTTCATTTTTTCCGAAATTTAATAAATAAATCGATAAAGTCAAGCGTAGTTTTCTATTTATTAAATTTTTAATAACCATGCCCTTGGAAGACCTAATAATAAAATAATTAAGTAAATAGCAGAAAATTTCAAATGGTTTTTATTCCTGTTTACACAAAATGTAATTACACATACCGTATCCGTATATGATTCATTCAATTGAGCAACAACAGTATTCTCATTAATACTCACTTTAATACTATTTTGAACTTAGAAAGACTGCAAATGCAAAGTGCAACAAAAAAGTCGATACAGACATACCAATCTTAATATGTCCAATAACAAAGATTTAAATAATAAAAAAAAATTATTAAGTTAAAGAAGAAGAATCCTCACTTAATAATTATTATTTATATGGTTGTCAAACACAAACAATGCAACTCAAATCCTAGGGACGGAATAAAAAATAGAAATTCTGAGCCGCATAAACGATTTAGTTTCTTTTTCATTAAGGCAACTGAAACTGAACGAGCAAATCGCTGTGCACATTCAAAACCTTCGAACATTTGCACAGAGTGGGTAAAGAAAAATGTTACTGCACATTTTCTGTAAAACCTGAGCAAAATAGTTACATTACTCAATTTGCTAAATTACAAGAAAATGGACATCAAGTAAATTTCAGTAAATTTATGACTATAAGTTCACTTTTGGCTAAAATCTTTTCAATTGCCACACATGGAAAGCATCTACATCATGATAGTGATTTGAGTCATTGTGAGCACCTCGATGCAGTCATTTCTTCGATCACAACACGATCAATTAGGTATTCCGACTTTCGAGTAAGTAATAGACAGGTTGCCTTAAGTGTGAGTATGTCGGGATGTTGAAATGGAAAAACAAAAAGAAGAAGCACCCCAAAAGTCCTTGCTTTCAACTTTCACATTGAAGTCACGAAATTTCGTAACTAATTGCTAAAATTCTGTCTGACACTTCAGATGCTTATTAAAATTGCACTTATGCTAAAATGAGTAATAGCCAGATAAGTCATCAGCTCAGACTGGCAGAACGCCAAGTTTAATTGTGTTAATTAAAAATAAAAAGAAAACTAATTAAGCAATAAATGCGTGTGTAAACCATTTAACAAAATGAGCACCAACCAATTCAAAGCCACCTTCAGCCTGTGACACAGCATCCCAATATGCAAGGCAGACTGCCAATAAACGATAAACAATGCAACCTAATATCAATGACCACAAAATGAACAACAATAGCAGCAGCATACAACAAAATACATACGTAAATGCATATGTAAATGTCTAATTGCATTTAACTAAAAATTATGTAATTAATATGAAGCGATTTAGTTGGCTTTAGTGCACAAAATAAATATTAAAATTTAGTTCATTATAAATGATTAAACAAGTTATAAATTGCTAAGGTTTGTATGCAGCGATAAATAATAATAAAGGCAAAGAAGACACACACATATGTACACATGAACATATGCATATAAAAACAAATATATATATACGAATACACAAGCAAATATGCATGGGGTGGGTGTGTATGTGTGTGTGTGTGTATATTTGATGCCATATGTTTGCTGTTGTGGTGTTTATTAATTTATTATTCTACATACCCATATATACATTTATTTATGAATATATGTATATATATATATATTTGTAATATTTTGTACAGCTTCTTCTGACCTTCGACAATGGAAATAAATTAGATTAAAGTGCAGCATTTAAATTGAGTTGAGTTGAGTTTGCAAAAGGCCAAAGCACGCTCGACATATTTGTAAACCTTTACACAGCAACTACAGTAACAGCAACAACAAGGGCAACCCTACAGGCTGCATGTTGCACCTGCACTTGCCACTAGCAGCAACAGCAGCCACAACAGCAACAAAAACAACAGCGATAGCAGCAGTAAGAGCAGTAAGAGGCAATATGCGCAATAAAGTGCCCGAATATACGATGCATGCGAGACACACACGCAAAGTCATGCGCAAATTAATTGAATAAAAACAAATTATTTATAGTAAACAAAAACAAAATAAAAATAAGTGAAAATTTTAAAAGCAAAAAATACAAAAATTCAAATAAATAAAAACGCAAACAAAAAACTCACTTCAGCAGCATCTCAACTGCATATCACTGTGGCACTTACGAGTGTCCATACAAAAAAAATCGAAAATTCCGCAAAGTGCACGGACACGCGTACATTTCAAATATTGTAGAACGAAAAGTGTGCGGACAGTGAAAAAATAAAGGAGTATCAACTAAAAATAGTTAAGAAACGCGCGAAAAGCTGTTGGCCAGTGCTGGCCAGCGTTGGCAGCGTCAAGTTGAGTTGAGTTGAGTTGAAACTAGTTGAGTATCCTTTTCAATGCTGCCCAAACAGGCAACCAATGTGCGAGTCGACTGCCGCTGATTGCCTCCGATTTTATTTTATTTTTCCGACAATTTTGCTCTGTCTACTATTTTTTATATATTTTTTTGTTTTTCGGTTTTTGTTTGAAATTTTTGCTGCTGTAATTGTTGTTGGAGGGACGATAAGTGCAAAATGTAATTAAATTTGATGCAATTTAAAATATTTAAGTTAACAGTGCTGTCTCGTATGCAAGTGGCCGCTGCAAACCCAACAAACTCAGACAAACCCCAACAAAACCGGACCAAAAACAGAAACAAGCTAAAAAAAGTGTGGATGAGGCCAAGAGGGGTAGTGGCCGGCGCAAAAAAGCGCAAGTAAATTTTCGAAGTGCATTAAGCTTCGCAGTTTAATTAAATTATGATTAATCTCATTTAGCCATTGATTGTCAACGGCAGCACATAAAATATTAATTACATTTTTAAGTTCGCGTCAGTGCACAAAATTAAATAAATGCACGCATAAAATATTTAAGGCGCCCGTGAGAATTTGACACTTTGGCAGCAAATATGCGACTTCTGTGGTGGCGGGACTGTCATTTACGAACCACAAATGAAAGTTGTAATACTCATAGCCAGAGAAGCCAGCAGCGGCTTCACATATACATAACGTAATATATGTTAAATACATGTATCGCAAAGCAAATGAAGATGAAATTAAACATCAGAGTATCCATTAGGACTATCCAATATAAAGAAAATTAACATGGTCAAAGTCACTGGAAGAAGAATATGAAGCAACTTACTTTTCGGGATGCAAAGAATATTCGATTAGACCAAATATGAAATTTTTAGCAACTTCACCATATAAAATGGTGCAGCAATAGCAACTTCACCATATAGCATGACATAGGCCGAACACAGAGTATTTAGCCAACGAATAGTGACCAAAGATTCGTTGCGTCATTACTTTGAATTTCTTTTTAACTTTGAATGCTATTTGCTATATCCGTAGAATATGCGAAGTTTGTCAGCCATATGCTATAAATCTGTCATTTATGCTATTTGTCTCATAATCAGTTCAACATAAATGTCGATCCTTGAAGTGTTCTTTTCTTTTCAACCAAAAACTAATCCGCCCAATGCTAAGCAATTTATAAAAAAAATAAGCAAACAAAGTTTCATAATACTTTTTCGAACATGTCCTAAGCACGTTAAAATATTGATAAAAAGAAAATAAAAATAAATCACTAAGGTAAAATTTATAAGTAAGTTTAAGTTTTTTAAGCATAATCAAAAAAGTTACATGAGCTCAACAAAAAGCAACAACCACATGAAAAAATATTAGAGACCAAAAACCATAGAGACACGAGCAGACTTACTATAAAACTTTAAATACGCCACCGATGACATGAAAACTTTTTCCGTGTAACGAATGAAGCGCAGGAAATGAAGGAACCATTTAATGTTAAAATGTGGAAATTCAACAAAAATTGTTACTGACATCAAACTTTGCCAAAACCCCAAAAAAAAAATAAAAATAAAAAGCTAAAATAAGAAAAACATCGAATCAAAACAAATGAAATAAGGCAGCTCACGGGCTAAAGTAGCGGCGAAGTTATGCAAGCCCACATCATGATCAACTTCATTAACCACTTGCTGGTTATTGTATTTTTGTTTCTTTCTCTTAGTTTTCCTTCTTTTTTTTTGCTTCGTCCTTTATTTACTATCTTCATAAGCTGCAGACTGAGTTTAGCAGCGAAGACAAAAGATAATGTGGTAACTATGATAAGAAATTACAAAGCTGCCACTCGTCATGCAGAGCCCGTCTATTGAAGTCAAATAGGCTGCATGCACGGGAGAAGGGGATCAAATGCTCGGCCATAAGAGAAAAACTTGCTTTTGTATGAGTTGTGCTAATTAAGAAAATTTTGTATGCTAAAGTTACGACACAAAAGCATACAAAGTTTTACTCGATTGAGGCATGGCCGACAGCCAAGCAGAGAGGCAGTCAGACAATCAGGCAGGCAGACAGTCATGCTGTGTCGAGTTGAGTCGAGCTGTCTGAGGAAACAGCACTCAGGCTAATATGCGGTCGTAATGTATATACATACACACACACACACATATGCAGTGATCAAGATTAACTCTTATACATTGCAGCAATTGCACAGAATGGTGCTGATGCCCATGTAGGCAAGCCAACAGACAAACCCAAAACCTAAAAATTAATCTCGCATTACTGTATTAACCATAAACACATGGCAGATCAGCATGGCCCCCCTCAGGGCTTCTCTGGTCCTGTGGCGCGCAGTTGGTCACGCGCTCATCTATGCAGTCGCCTGCAATTGAATTTTGCATTGCATGCTTTTGGGCGCGCGCATTTTAATTGTAATTTCTGACTTGTTTCTCGTTTTCTCCCTTTCGTTTTGGATGCCAGATTTTCATTTAATTTGTAACGAAATTCATTTTTATTTAAAAAGTTAGTTGTAAAAAACTGATACTTATTGTTTCGGGTTTCCTCTCGTTTCTTTTTTTCTTCTGTTGTTGCTGTTGGTTTTGATGTTGTTTTGTTTTGTTTTGTTTGTGCTTTTGAAAAGCAAATTAAAAGTTTAAATTCACGGATAAATAGTTTTCGTTGCGGTTGATTTTTCCGACAAGTTCGTTTAACATTCATTTGAGGTGATGCTGGCGACCGCAATCGTTGGGTCTATGCAACAGAATGCAACTAAATTGCATTGAGGCATTGGCTGGGAACTGCTAAGCCATTCTGTCATTAACATTACAAATCAATTCATTACCCACACCCTCTTAGGTAACTGAAACTGATGTTGTAAAAGGCTAGCTAAAATTAGTATTTTCATAGCGTCTGTCCGTCCTCAGTCCTCGAAGAATTTCAAAATTACTCACGTTTACGAAGTGTAATTTGCTTTAATTCTCATTCTATATACATAATTCCTAAAGTTATAAGAAAATTAAATTGCGAGGAAACTCATGGGAGATTAAAAGAGCACAGTCTTTGTCATTTGTATATATCCACAAATCTATAAAAATATTCACAAGCGAAGTCAATAACATCGGCGTCGAAAAACTGTAGCGCAAAGAAACTTAAGCAAACTAAACGACTATCTTTCTAACATTGCTCCTGATCCGACATTAGTCATAAGACTTATACGCATAAGTTATCAATATTTCGGCTCTCGTTCGATATCCATCAAAAAACCCCTTCGATATATTTGCTCACCTGCTGTAACTGTATTGTACCTTCACACTACACGGTATACTGTTCTCAGTCGCTAGCGACAAGAGGAAACTCTTGTGGATAAAACACAAATGATTTTTCTTCTCCTTTCAAAGTCATCGCAACATTATCCTCTATGAATCTCAAACAGTTTATTTGAGCAAACATTTTAAGCCAAACACTTCTACATCAGTTTTTTTTTTTTCTTTTTTTATTTTTTGAACGAACAACGATAATTGGAAAATAATACCTGAACATGAACCATCGCACGTTAACATGCCACGCATGTCATGATTGTCGGCAAAAAAGAAAATGGGTCAACAAAAACGCAAAATGGACGAAGTAATGCAAATGGAAACAAAAAGGGATAAAAGAAGTTACAAAAATAGAACAACGCACAAAACGAACAATACACGATTACGTTCCATCATTCAAAACTTGATAATCGAATGAAGTAACGTCCACAAAACAGAAAACACAAAAAAAAAATCAAACAATACAAATCGCCCAAAAAACGAAAGAGGAAAAAAACCAAAATACAGTCACTGAGATTCATATTTTCAAGCCAAAAACAACAACAACAACAAAAAACCAGAATAAAAAGTACAACAAGCGGAAAATGCACAAAAATCACACAAGCGGATGCGAACAAACACAACAACAACCCAGTCGATTTCAACTACGAAGGACATAAGGCTGCTGCTGGAAAAACTCGGAAACCGGTTGAGCGCGGCATGTGCCAGAATGTGACACACATCGCAGACGTCGTCGCTCGTCGCTCGTCACCGCCAAAGCCTGTTCCTGTCCTTGCATTGGTTCAAGTTGTTCTCACCTTCAGCTGAGCGCGCGCACCTTTCACTAGCCTAACCTGCACGCTACGTTGAGCTCCAGCCCGCCACGCTGCAACGTCGCACCATCGCTTAGCTCGCTGCCCTGCCATGCCCTGCCTTGCCCTGCTCTGCCCTGGCGCGCACGCAACCTAACACGGTTCTGCTGAACACGGGCCATACGCCTTGCGCATTATTGTCCATTCGATTGTGAAAAACATATCGAGTTTACATTCAATTTTGGGCTTTTCGCAGCAACAACCACAACAACATCAACAGCAACATCAGCATCAGCATCAGCAACAGCATCAGCAACAGCAACGGCAACGCCAAAGTGTTTGCTGCGCATAAGACACGTGCATGGGTGTGAACCGTCAGCAGCCGACCGTTCGTTCGTTCGTTGTTTCAGCCCATTTGTTTACGCCGCCGCTTTTGTGCTTTGTCCTGTGAACTATATTTGTTGCTTTTTTTTCATTATTTATTGGTTTGCTTTCGCTTTGCTATTGCTTCATATACGTATGTAGGTACGTAGCGCAAGTGAAGTGAAGTAAGTTCACAAAGAAGCGCCACTAAATCACTCTGAGTTAGTCAAACATTTTGAGTAAATGGATGAAGTTACTTCTGTTCATTATGTACATATCTTCAAAATTTAGCTGGCGTCTGCCGCTGCCGAAATTCTTATTAAAAATATGCCTCACATTTTGCTTAGCACATCGCAAGCAAGTGTCAGCTAACGAGGAGCGAGGCTGCTCCGGCTGCTGCATGAAGTAAACACAGATTCAGATCAGTTAAGGCGAAATAATTAGATACTTTGTTGTGTGCGCAGCATGCGACTTGGCGGTCTCGCTCTTCGTCTGACTGTCTGTCTTTGTGTTTGCCTATCTGTCTGTCAGCGCGCCTGTCAGTGCTGTCCAGTCCAATATTTGTATTTGTAAGTGTATTTGCTTTGTGCTGCTGAAGGGTTAATTGAATTTGCTTTTGAGGTAAGCTCCACATAAACTATGCATTCATTAGTTTGTTGTAATTAAATACTTGTGCGGACGTTCATACGGGTGTTCACATCTGCTTGTGTGCGTGTGTGCGACGCTCATGATGAGCGACATTCTGCATATGTGTATTGGCTTAGTCTGTTTAATTGGAAAAAAGTAACTGTGTAGCACATTTAATGTTTTCGTCGTATATTTACGAAAAATCATCATCATCAAAAAAAACGAAAATAAAAAACAAAAAACGTACAACAACGACAACAACTGAACTTCTTCAAGTTAAGCCGACATCAACAAAAGTCAAACAAGGAAGAACTAATCATCTCATCTCCATGCAGCCAAGCTCATAGACAGTAGGCATCCTAACTGCCTGCTGCTCTTCTGCCTTCCGCCTGATACTCGTATGGCGTCGTCTGCCGTCATACGATTATTTAACAAACACTTCAAAGTGCATGTGAGCACAGAGCAGAGCAGAGTTATGTTAACATCAGAACTCACAACATCGAAACATCACATCACATCCAACTCTCGACTCAACTCAGTTCAACTTGAAGCTGAACTCAACTTCAAACTAAACTCGTCGCCGATTCGAGTAGCAGCACAACTCAAATAAGCCAAATCCGACAGCATTACAACTAATGTACGTTCCATTGAACTAACGATCTAAGTTAAGTGATTCAACTCAACTCGAAGCGAAGTGACGCGCGTGATGCCTCGCCTACCTGATGGCTTCAAACATTAAACCAGGGTTGACAAAAACTACATAACACATATTGTACATAATCTAAAGATTTCCCTGAAAATAATTGTTTTGTTATCGGATTGTTATCAATTTTATTTTAGCTAATATTTTTCTAATAAGTAGCTCATAGTTAGATTAAGTTAGATTCCATAACTAATCTGTACACTTCGTCAATGCAATAAGTACTTAAGGGATTTAAATGAGACTTAAAATAGAATTAACCGATATGCTAGGTGACAGTAATCTATTTTTATTCCGGAGAACAGAAGGATTCTCTGTAATATAAACAACAAAGGATCTTATAAAAGATTTACAGGAAGCAACATCTATTGTCAAATTTTTCAACGGCATACAAATTCATGCCAATAAAGGTCTACTTAGCAGAGCAACGACACAAAATCGAACTGAGGTCACTGAGTACATAATCCTACAATATCCAGCATTCTTGTATTCATATTCCTTTCTCACAGCAATCGGTTCTTGGTTTCCAAAGCCGATCCAGTGTATGTCCCACAAAGCCCAACTGAACGAGACTTTCTTTTCTGTCTGTATATGTGAATTCCAGTGGTGAAGAAAACACCGACTAGACTACTCATTCCTCATGTATCTTTTTTAAGTCATTATATGTCTCAATTCATACTTATGTATGGTTTATCCACATGTTTTTGTTATGCGCCGCTGCAAAAACAAATCATACAATTCGCCTAATTGGATGATTGCCCATCAAAGAACTCTATATGCCCGTCAATAATAGTCTAAAAATTAGTTGCAATTTTCGTGCAGCCATTTAACTGAAAGTTACATATAACTACTGAATAATTGGAAGTTCCTAGAAAAATTAAGGGCTGACAAGACTTTAAATAGAAATCTAGTAAACAAATCATTTTTGTATTCAGTACATACATGGCATAGCATGAGTTATTTGTGATTTTTACATTTTAAACTAATGCAGAAATGGAATTCAAAAGCATAGTCCGGTGAGTGAGAGATTTCGTCCCTCGGAATTAAAAACGAATTGCACGTTTTGCTACACTGCCAAGCGAATTGTTTGCAGAGACCAAAGCCCTGGAAAAACACGAACAAAGGAGCAGCGAGCGCGACTGAGGCAAGGCTATTTGAACGTTTAACGGCAAATAAAACGCAAGTAAATAATTTAGCAGATGTCTGTCCGAGTGTCTGTTGCACTGTCTGCCAGCATGCCCGCCTGCCCGCCAGTCTGTCCGTGTTCGTAAGAGCCGAGGAAAATGTTAGTATTTATTTGCAATTTTCACATTTTAAGCCGATAAAAGGCGCACAACGCCGACATTAGTTCCGACACATCTACGTATGAGTACAGTTAAATAGAATAGAATAGAAAAGAATGGAATAGAAAAGAACGGAACGGAATGGAATATAATGGAGTCGAATGGAGTGGCAGGCAGTCAGGCAGGCAAGGATGCCGAGCATCTATGCACATGCACACACATACGGACACGCACGCAGACAGTTAGTTGGCAACTCGAGTGAATAAAATGACAAGCGAGTGACACAAGCACCGGAACTTCCGCCAGCCGACTGACAGACAGACAGACAGACTGCCACAGAGAGACATCCAGTCAGTCGATGGGGCAAACAGACGGATCGTCGACTAACAGATGTGAGAGACGCAAGACTGGCATGGCAGCAGCCTCACAACGTTCGTTGCAAGTATCTTTTGAGAGCTAAGTTAGATAAGCATCTTCGTGCGTGTTTACAGTTGGCTCGCGTGTGCCAACCACATACATAACATTAATGGCACCTAACGCCACCGCATGTCCGCCCCAGGCCCGGCACCAGCACCAGGCTCAGCCCCAGGCTGCAAACCAACAAGCCACCGATCGACTAACCAATCGCACCCAACCCCGTTGTGCCGCTCAGACAGCCATTCTAACAGTTTCATGTAGAAATGTGCACAAGTTGACAGCTCCGCCCAACGTGCGGCTGGCTCATACATCCTTAAGCACGGGTGCACCGTGCAGCGACGTCACGACGACAGCGCCATAGACCATGTTACTCAAGTTGCTTTTAAAGCATTTATGTATGTGCACGAGCACCGAACACCGAACACCGAGCACCGAACACTGAGCACTAAACACACCACACTGCGCTGCTGTGCAGTTTCGTGCAGAGCTCTGATTTATAGTTGGACTGATTGCAAGGATAATGCCGGCCTGGCTGCCCTCCCGCTTGGCTGCGTTAGCTCGCTCACGCATATGCTCGCTGTTGCGTTCATGAGCTCGCTTGCAAGCTGCTTCCGCGCCCGCTCTTCGTCTCGTTCACAGATAAGCTAAAAGTGCTTCGAAAGTGTTTCACTGACGCATAAGTAGGTGGCATGTCATAGTGCAACGGAAGTATAAGTCGTTTTCGCCGTCGTCATAGTCGACATCGTCAACATCATTGGCGTCACCGCCGTCGCTCGGTGAACCAAAGCGGAAAAATACTTTAGAAAAGAAAGCGGATGCTAAGGTATTAAGAAATTGAATCAAAATGAAAATAAAACTAAAGGCGATTGCATTACTTTACTGATTTCACATTCGTTTATATATATATACATCAATATATACATCTCAGTATTACACACTCGCACTCGCAAGTGCATGTCTTGCAGGGCGTGTGCGTGTGCAGCTCAGCAAAACTGAGTTCTCAATTATAGATTTTGCTGCTAAGTAACTTCAAACACATTTAAGCCATAACATTAAAGTAGTAAGAAAATCCATTTCAATTTCCATTCTATTTGTAGCTTTTGTTTTGTTGTGCGCTAATGATTTTTCCTTTTTTTTAAGCAATTTAATCGCATAATACAATCAGCCCACAAAATTATGCAATAGTTTTTTTACGAAATTCATGCAAACCGCTTTCATGCTAGCAAACAAACAAAAAATAAAAACAATAAAGAAAGAAGCAACTTTAGTTTTGTATTATTTGATTTAATCGCGTTAGCGGCTATTATTCTGGTTGTTTATTCGTTTGCATTGCTTTCGTTTTCGCATCGAACATGTTGGCTGATATCGTATTCAATTCGAATACTCGTATTTAAGCGTATTATCGCAATTCAATTTTTCTGCCTGCCTGATCAACAGATGGCGCAAAATCTAAAAAAAACAAAACAGAGCAAGCGCAAACAAAAAAACAAAAAACGAGAAACGAGAGAAAAAAATGGACTCAGTAAACGGCAGCAAACAGTGGGAAACGCAAGGCAAGGCAAGCCAAGTCAAGCCAAAATAAGAGTATTATATCAAAAAACAAACAAGTTAGTGTATTAACTTCCGGTCACGTTTATGAGTGCAGCCGACAGAGGAACCATTATCGCACAGTTACATGCCGTAAATACACACGGGCTCAGCCTCAATCCCAACTTCAGCCCCGTCCCCGGTCACCAGCATGGCACTCAGGCATGCATATATGTAGCTTTGTATGCATGCGCATACCTGTAGACACCAATGCAGAGGTACGAGTGTGCATGAGTTTTCGATGAAAAAATAACATGTAGCTGTGCCCGACAGCGTGTTGAATTTTGCATAGCTCTTCTTTGTTTTATTCTCTTTCTCGGTCACGTACACACATATGTTCCATGCATATGTAGAGCGCTGCAAGTTTCCTACAGCTTACACTGGCACTGAGCAGTAAGATGGGCGAATGAATAAATCAGTTCACTGGCTACATTTGCGTGCACAGTTCATCCATCGAGCAGAGAGCGAGGCAACTGTGAGCACACATCCTACACACATCGACATAGGCTGCATTATCCCGCCAAGCATTTTGTACACTAGCCGAGAATAACCAAAATATCGACAGATTCAAATATAAAAGCAATAAAGTACAAGTGCAAACATCATGAAATTCTTAGTTTGCCTTCGCGAAATTAATCCATCCAACCCCAACAAAAAGGCGATACTTATTCGATCTTAACTTTCTAACTATTATGGTATAAATGTAGTGAACCTTTAGAAGTATCATTGTCAAAGAATTCTTAGCTAAACACCTGTAATACCAGAAATATGCAGAAACGTTCAGTAGAGGCTTGATTTAGGTTTTACTAAGAAAATGACAAAGCATGACAAAACAAAGGTCTCAACCTAATGCAATAATAGTCGCCTTTCCAGAATGGAAGTAGAAACTTCGATAGAAAATCTATTAGATAATGTTCCAATAATTACCAGCGATAAATCAAACTCTACTGTAAGTGCTCTAAACACAAGTTGGTATCGAACTCCAATTTAAATTCTGCGCCGCTATACGAAACGAAAAGTCTTTGGTTCACGAATACTGACTGTCATGTGATATGAAGCCCTTTTCTTTCTGCTCGATTTTGGTATTCATATTCGCCTCAAATGTTGAGTGTATCAGAAGCAACATCTAAATGTCCCGAACAACAAACAAAGACCACTGAAGTCAACTAATGAAACTGTCATCCATCTCAGATCGCTTTATATGCACGTGCATTCGTTCATACGCTTCTTCCCCTCCCTCCATGCCCGCATGCTGATAGCAAACCAAGAATGTATGTACATGTGTGTGTGTGTGTGCGTGTTTGTGCATGTGGCCTCTGAGTGGTTTAAAAGGATAGTTGCGGTTTTACGATTTGTTTACTTGCCCGTCGTACTATGTACCAGAAGAGACCGACTGAGAGAGACACTGAAAGGGAGACAGAAAAATTCAAACTAAACTAGCGGAGTACGTGCCAAAACTGCTGCAGAATATGCAGACCGTGCACGGAGCACAACTAAGGAGCATCAACAGCGGACGCCCAACTCTACCTTCTCTTATGGACAATGCAACACTTGGCCAACAACAACAACAACAACAACAACGACACAACAACAACAACAACAACACAACAACAACAAGAACGACACAACAACGAACAACCAAAGACACAACAAAGCTGACAGTAATAAAGTGAAATCCTGTTTGATTTTCTGAAATGAAGCTACACGAGCTGAGTCGCACCCTCCCCATCCCCATCACCAACACCATCGTCATCGAAATTGGCTTTTGAAGCGAGATGGCGGTAAATCTTTTTAATGATGCTAGCAATCAAAATCAAATTCGCAAATCGTTTGCGCTAGTGGCATTTTTGATCACAGATGAAAATATAGTCAACTTTGGCCACAGCACATTTCAGAAAAAAGGATAACACCGGATGTGTCGCAGAAATAGGGAATATGTCCAGCGGCAACGAAGAATAATGTCATCAATGCATTAGAGGCATGCAAAGAGGGCTCAGAGCCAATCTTGTCTTGCCTTTTGGAAGTGCCTCAATTGCTTCAGTGAAGTATTAATTCGAAACGAACAATAAAGTTAATGTGTTTCCATAACCGTAAGCATAATCAGTTGCCATAAGGCAGAGAAGCAATCGACGCTGTATCCTTTTTAAACAGAGGTGCAACGAGAATACCTCTGCCCCTTGAGTATAAATAGATTGTAAACAATTATTGAAATATTATTTAATTCAATAAGTCCTCCAGAATTACTTACTTCGCTGGCTCAGAGCAGCTGTGGACGACGTTTGTCTCTACAAGTGTCATCTGCTTTGTGTGGCTGGCATGGGACTCAGCGGAAGTGATTGACAATATTCCAAGAAGACACACAAATCAACACTCATCGAGTGTGGCATGCGAAATGAATAGAAAAACTCAATTAAAACGTCAAACAAAGCATGCAAAGTTGCACACCATATGAGACCACAAGTGGGCGGCGAACAGGTGGACGCCGGCTTATCTGCCGCCACTGCTGTGTGAATACTCAAATGCGACGGCGTTTTTTGCATGCAATATACATTTTCATTTATGTTGATCGCTTTATTTTCCCGCCTTTCTTTTTTTGTTTTTGTTCTTTGTTCCTTTTTATATACTTTATATGCGCGCATATCTTTTTTGTTTGTTCTTTTTTTTTATTTTTTATTTGTTCTGCACAATCATTGAACGAGTTATAGATTTTTAGCATTGTCGTAAACGTCATAAGCGCGGCTTTTTTTTTCATTTTTTTAAATTGGATTTTTACATGACGAGACAGTGAAGTGTGCAAAAGTACATATACATATGTTATAAGTACAGTAAGGCGAGAATGAGAAAGAGAATGAAATTCATACAATCATGCAAAGACGCCTTCTCTTGACTGCCTTTAAAGCAATCATGGCTTTCATTTCTACCTTACTGAGACCGCGACTGCGAGATGATGTGTAAAAAATTTCAATAGAACGTCGAGCCACGCGAGCCTCGCTGCTGGAGGAGCGCAGCGCACATAGCCGCACAAATTTATGACAGGTGTAGACGTTGGTTGCTTCTGCCTCTGCCGCTGCCGCCACTGCTGCCATTGCCGCTGCCGTTGTCTGCTGCCTGTTGTGTTCTGCTGTGTTGTGTTGTGTTGTGTTGTGGCAGCGGATATGCGGATGTACGGATGTGTTTTGCGCTTGAGTGCGCGTTTATGTATGTGCTATGAAATAAAGAGTGGCTTTACTGTACGTCATACGTACCTACGTGCATGCACACACACTTCTCCCGTGTAGACACATACGTACTATATGTTTTTGACGTTAACGCGACACAATTAAGTCGCTGAAGAGCAACAGCAATGGCAACAGCAACAGCTTCAGCAGCCGTCGAGCGTCGATTGCCGCTGCCAGCCTACCCAGCACATATTGCTAAAGGCAGCAGCAGCAGCATTGCGACAATTTCAATTTAACTGGCATGTATAACAAAAACACCACCATTGCCCGGGCCCGCTCTCCTGTCCACGCCCACTCCTGGCCGTATGCTAGCTGCCATTAAGTTGGGCATATTATTGTATCTCGGTCGGCACACACACGTCATAAATGCATAATATACCGCAAATATTTCATATATGTATGCAACATAAGTATACAGGTATAGCACTTAAAAAGGCCTGTATTCGCACATTGTCCCTGCCCCGCTGACTGAGCCTGTGAATGTGTGAAACGTTGGATTCGGGATACCCAAGCAGCAGCAAAATATAAAATCAACTACAAAAACAATGGCATACAAATGTTGCTTAATGAAATTTCAATCTTATTTTCTTAGTTGCCATCGCATATGATGTTCACGAAAATTGTATTGACGGCGGGCATTAAAAATAACGAAAACACTACAAAAATAGAAAAAAAACAACAAAAAAAACACAAATATTTAGGAAAGATGTTCTCAACGCTAAACGCCAAACGCCAAATAAATGGATGCATGTTACAGAATTTAAAAAGTGCCAGCCAGGTACGTAAGTTAAAAATAGCATTTGTTCATATATTTGGACAGACATGTTCTATTGGGAGTAGAGTATCTCTTGTGTTTTTGCATACTAAATTTTTAAATATAAATGTTTTTCTTTAAAAGCTTTCTTTTACGTTATCTAAAGTTTGTGGAACTATAAGCGCATCCCTTTAAGGCGACGCTCCCCTGTTTGAAATAAAAATAGGAAATTTGAATACCACAAACGCATCCGTGTTATATTTTGTGCGATTTTTGTTTTTACTTTATTAATATGTAAACTATTATCCTAGCTGTTGCCATAGTTTTATATTGAGTAAACTTTTTTCTTTTTTATTTTGCACTTTAAATAGAAAATAAGCCAAGCTAGGATATTCTCCCAATGAAAATGAATGAATGAATATGGTGAATAGAGAAAACATTTCAGACACAGAAACTTCGGTTGCACTTCACTGGCAGGTTTTCTCAAACATCGATTGTGAAATTCAGGTCCCTATGAAACTTATTATCTTATCGCATATTAATGACTTGGCACGTTTTCCCACTTTACTACGGCGATCCCAACATATTTGTAAAAAACGATGTACCAATTGAAACTTTGAAAAGCCGACTGAAGCGTTATACCATAAAATTATTTCGATATTTTTAAAGTTGTCCTGTCAACCTACGAGCTCCGTAACGTACTTAAAGCCAGGCGAGCGCATCCGCCTGCAATGAATTCGCCCTTAGCAGTTATCAATCATTTTCTGGTGTTCAAACTTATCCCAATGGTATACAAAGTTTTATGAAATTGCAAAAACAGCCCGACATAAGCACTTCAAGCAAATTCATTGCAGCTACTTAACATATTGCATAACTTACACAATTTAACACATTTCATATACATATATATATATATATATTTTTTTTTATTTGCTACTTAAATCAGAAATTAGTTTGAAAACTTATTTGCCTGCAGGGAGCATTCTGATGCGTCTATGGCGCATCGACTGGCAATAAGCTGGCTGCAAAGTGTCAATAAGTTTGCCTACTTAGCACAGCCAAGGCACTCTACGGCTCTAGAGCAACGCATAACTCCTAAAACTATGCAACAGAAAAAATAACAAACGCAAATGTGCCACTCAATGTCGCTGCTAACCCTCGAATGTCATTTGACGTCCATTATTGAATACCAATCAGCCAGCGAAATGACATTAGCCATGCTATATTGGCACAGAGTTGAACGCTTATCATTTAACTGCAGTCACACGCGCATTCATTGCCGCTTCATTCACGCTCACTCTCGTTTACTCGCTCACTCATTCACTCGCCCACTGGTATACTTGATCGCTCAGAAGCACACTCCGTCGCTCAGTGGGGCACTCACTCAGCTGACTGCCTTTAAGCACAAAAGTTTATTGTCTACACAAGTAGGAAGAGGAGTAGCACATAGCAAAAAACGAAAACGAAGAGAACGAAAAACAAAAAAAAGCCATCATGAAGCAAAATGTGCAGTGAGAAGAAAAGTGCGCAGGCATGCTTTTGTCATAATAAATGGCATTGCAAATGGCTGCCAATGATGACGACTGTTTGCAATGAAAATGAAACCAAGTGTCAATGGACATCAAAAAACTGTGATGAAATCAACAACAACAACAATAACAATAAGAAGAACAGGAATAGCAATGGTGATATGTGCAAACATGCAAAACCGATGCTGAGCACATTGCCAATGACGCCGATGATGACAACTGGCAACCCGTATGACTACCGGCTGCTTCTTTGCCAATTATCCATAAACACATAAGTGAAAAACAGCAAAATAATTGTATTAAAAACATACACAGACCGGCAGCAGGATATCACCAGCTGCTCATCAAGCACACAGAATATGAGAAAAACCTACCAACTTCCAATCTAAAAGGAGAAAAAAAAAAAAAAACAAAAAAAAAACAAGGACATTGATGCAAAAAAATAGACACCCGACGTGTGTGAGTTGCGACAAAGTAACCAAGTTGAAAACAAAAGGAAAATTTTCACATGAGCAGACGTTTTAATTTTATCGAACGGATGCATAAATGCCAGCAAGATTGACCTTTCAATGGACCAGCCAAGCAGCCAACCAACGAACCAACCAACCAACCAACCAACCAATGAACCAATGAACCAACAAAAGTAAGCGAAGGAACACTTGCGTGGAGTCGGTCTGAGTCGAGTTGTGGCGTCGTGCCGTATACGTATCGCATCGTATCATGTCGTCGTGCATGGCACAGCATGGGGCATGTGGGGAAGCGGCAGGCAACAATGCCTCTATTAAAAGAGCACACACAGCGAGCGCAGTGCCGGTGCACACTGCGAATGTGTCGTCCTGCGCTGGTGTTCATCATGTTGAAAGCATTTTACATTCCGCTGCTCTTTAATTTAAATTTGATTCAATGAACAAAGCTAAATTAAGTCGTTGCCGTTGTCGTTGTCATTGTCCTTCTCGTTGTCGCTTCTGTGTGTCCTGCTTCTGCTGTTGCTGATGCTCGTCCATCCGTACAAATATACACCATATGACCGCCCTCGAAGCGCTTGCGAACCAGTTAAAATATCCGTGGATATCTGCGTGATGAGGACATCAACAACAATAACAACAAACATAACAACAACAGCAACTTAGCACACTTGCACACTAGCTCAGTTATTGCTTACAGCGCTGATTGCACGTTTGCCCTATTTGCCAATGATAATGTTTATCAGCTTATGCTATTTTTAAAACCTTTTCATCTTCTCATCGCTTTTATGGGCTCCTCCTCCTCCGGTATGCATAGTGCAGGAGCACCCGCCCATTGCCACGCGCCTTCTACCTTGCGCCAACACCATCCGCATCCGCATCCGCGTTAGCGTCGTAAGCATTAAGTGAGACAAATCCGTTAATATCGTATGATAAGTAATCAATGCAACGTTTACTTGCGCTCATCAGAACGAACCCACTTCCAGATGCGCGTTCCCTGATTCACAACTTGCAGTCAGTAAGCATTGTTAGTCAGTAAGTACTTTGTAGATCTGCAGTTGCAGGAGAACATCTACGTTAAACACTTCTACACAGCCACGTAATATTCAGTACTACCTCGAAAAAAATGATAATTCTCAAAAACAAACATTACTATTGAATTTCTGAACAATAGCGAACGTTTCACGGTAGTATTGAATACACTGAGAAGATGACACATTGAGAAGGTGGCAATTGCTGCGAAGAGTAGACCGAGTGTAGACTTAAAATATTTGTATATTTTTTGCTATTTGGATGTTCAACGACGAAATATACCTAAGAAGTGATTATAAAATGAAAACTCAAGACCCATGACCCCCTTAATATATTTTCTTCCTATTTAATTTTGAATTATTGAAAGAAGTAGTTGAGGCCAATTTATATAACAATGTATACAGACTCTGCTGATCCCTTAGACGTCATTGTCCTTCTAGGCTTATAAATATTTGGTACTGTTTTAAGGTGTTCTTTTGAGATAGTAATATATAACTTTTAGATATTAATAAAATCTATACATAAATATGTATGTAGAGTATAAGGAATATATGTATTATATGGTAGATATATACATATATATATATATGTTGTTAAATAAATATATATAGAAAAGCAACTGTCTGTGAAAAGTGGCCGCTATTCATGTGCATTATACCAATATACTCGTGAATAATAGCAACCACCAGGCAGCAGCCACAATCCAAGCAAAGCCAAGCCACGCTAAAGCACCTCATCATGGCCGTTTAGGTTAATTTTCCTTTGATGATGGCATGTTATGCGCCCGTTCATGCATACAACGGACTTATTCAGTTGGTAACTGGCAGCACAAACTCAAACTCAAACTCAGACACGACACTGGCAACGTAGCATTTGACTTGGCGGGGACGATGATGTTGCTGCTGCTGATGCTGACTATGACGATGACGAGCGCAGGATGAGCGATGGACGAGGTAAGACGCACGTCGATTGTTGTTTCGCTTCAATAGTTCTCAACTGTTCACAGTGTAAGTAGTTACTTTAGCGTCCGAGTTTTAAGCGCCCATTGCAGCGTGCTGGGCGTCATAAAGCGCCTCAGTGCCCCAACGGCTCGGCTTTCCTCCGCTGCGCCGGCAACAGTGTGCCATATAAATGTACTGCTAATATACGACCTAAAGTGTATTTCTGCTTGTGCACATTTGCATAGCCGGCGCATGTGCTATTTCTGACTGCTCCCGCGCAAGCAGGCAAATGGCAGGCAGGCAGACACAAGGCAGGCAGCCCGTCAGCCTGTTTTCTGGCGAGCCATTTCGTTTGCCTTGTGTGGAAATGTTTTTGCGTCGATTGTTTGCTGCTTGGCTACAGGAAATTCAAAAACTTTCAAGTAACTTGCCAACCGGAGATGCTGCGGCGCTATAATAATAATAATCATCATCATCGTGCTATGAACACTGGCTCCAATTCGCTGGGCCTGGGCCTGGGCTGGTTTAGCAGCCTTGGCTGCCTTAGCAGATCGCAGTCATAACGAAAAGGCGCCGAATGCCCAATGTTTGTGGCAAAGCAGGCAATTCAGCTAAAAAATTGAATTAGTGTAGAATTTAAATATACAAAATTTGCTTTTTTATATTATTTATTTTAATGATTACATTTGAGGGTTGCTTCGACGCCAGTTTGTGCATACAAAATTAAATTATGCTAAGGGTATGACTTCTCTCACACACACAGTCACAGTCACAGCAAAATTGCCGACAGCTTGCGGGCAAAGGCGTTACAGCACAGTCGCCAATTATCGCTAGATAATTTTAGTTTCTATGCGCCTTCAACTGGCCACGTTGCGCGCAAACATTAAAACTTTAAAAACTTACGAAATTTGTTAAGCAAATTAAATTCAATGAAACTTTGCCTTTGCCTGTTACTAAAAACCAACTCGAAGGCAGTTTCAACAACGGAAATATTGAAATTTGTAAAGCAAATAATTTGACACGATAAACAGGCAGGCAGACCCCCTAACATTTAAAACAGCACCTTGTCGCGCTTACTCGAATTGGCTAACTTGGCAGCCTGCACTGCCAGCCCTAAGCATTGTCACATCCCAAATGCCGTTTTACTTCCGCACGCTACGAGACCAGCCAACAAGGCGACCAACGCACACCGTGAAGCATCATTGCTCGCTGCCGCTGGAACAGCTGAGTTTCAATTTGAATCCAAGTAGCTGTTGCCACGGCGCCATGCCAAGCTGACTTACTAACAGGCAAGTTGAGCAACAGACGAGCAGCGTCATCCTAAAAGTATGCTATACCTTTTATTTTATTTTGTGACTTGTGTTTTGTCAACACGACTTCAATTCAGTTCGACGTCGCCGCTGCGTGTTTCTGTTACTGCGTCGCCTTGCCAAGAGGCATTTGACGCGACAGGCAGGCAGAACAACAACAACAACAAAAACAAAAAACTAACTACCTAACACGGCTAGCTCAGTGGGTTGCGGTAGCCAGCAACGACAATTGGCCCAACACTTGAGCAGATAATTTTCAATGATGTTGTGAAAATTTTTACATTTTTTTGGCTTGACTTATTTGCCATGTTATTATTATTTTATTTATTTTCTGATTTTTTTTTTGTTTTTTTTTTTTTTTGTTTTTTTTTGCTGCACTGCCTTTGCTCTTGCGAAGTTTTCTTTGGTTTCCGCAACTAAAGCCACGAGCCGCTTTTGGAATTATTTTTATTTTTTTTTTGTCTGTGCTTTTGCCTGGATTTCTTATTTATTATTATAATTATTATTATTATTATATATTTTGTTTAAGGGCAAACGAAATGAGTCTTTGTCAGTATGAGGGTTTTCTCGTGTATGCAGCATTTTGATGTATTATAACTGAATGCCATCGATTTCGTTGCGAGTTTTGATGTTAGCATGCGACAATTTTCCGCATGATTGAGCATCCGATATGCAGTGTGTGCATATGTCATGTGTATTTGTTTGCAGTACATCTGACTCTATGTCACTTGTAGTTGACTGATTGACAGACTGGCTGACTGAATGACTGACTGGCTGCATGGATATGTAAGTGGCAGTAATTTTGTTGTTTAACATGTCACAAATCACTTCGCATATGACCAACCATTCCACAGCCCAACTGCCTGACTGCCGGCCCGACAGCTGACTCTGACAGCAACATACCCACATAAAATAATAATATACAGAAAAAGAGAAAACTGTTACGATTATATAAAGCTCCATTATGAGTCCGACGCTCAAAGCCAGATTAATGCCAAAGTTGGCGAGTTTAAAGTTCATCTTTGATACGAAATCAAAAAAAAGTCCAATAAAAATGCGAAAAGAAGTTATTCCTGGAAAAATTTCATGCTGCTTTATTTTATGTGAAATGTAACATTTTTTGCAAAAAAAAAAGGAAAAACTTATTTTAATTTCCATCTTCACAGTTCCGAGCATTTGCAGTTATTTGAAAAGTCATGTTTAAGTCGCACATACATAATTGAAAATTTTCAATTTTACCGCCTGCGCGACACAATCGCGCTCCCGCCCAGATTTTCCGAATCTAAACTCCCTCCCGTCCTCTCATTCTCTGGCTCACTCTAGGCAACTGCTGTCTTTGTCTATCTCAATTATGCTGCGACTTTGCTGTTTGTTTGCGGCTGCTTTTTCGTGTTTAATATGCAAATTACTTCGCTTCTAATTAAAATAACTGTGCACTGGTTTATGCTCGTAAACATTTCGGCTACGCCGCCATGAAGTTCGCACTTCAGCCACTCTTGTTGCTCTCATTCTTTGTTCTTGTTGTTGTTGCTGGTGTTGGTGTTGATGGTATTGGCGTTGTTGGAGTTGTTTTTGTTGCTTTTGTTCGAGTGTAAGCCAAACTGTAGGCTTCCAGCGCTTAGCAACAACCGGCGAACCACTTGGGTAGCCACCTCCTTGTGCAGGTATGCGTTTTCTGATGTTTTGATTTCGTTTTATACTTTCTTTTTAATTTAACATATTCTCTTTTGTATTTATTCATTAACATACAGCAATTAAAACAGCACAAAAATATTATTTTTGGCTATGATTTGAATAAACGTTTGAACGTTGCATCAAATTAGACAACGGAACACATTTAAAATTTATCAACGCTAATGTTGCTTGCCCATCCAATGCCAAAATAAAATATCAAGTGGCTCTGCTTTGTTTTATAAAAATATTTAAATTTTTCGAAACTTGTCTTCCATTTATCATAACTAAGAAGAAACTAACCCATCAAGTTTAAAGATGGGGTAAAATCCCAATGTTAACCAATCATCTGATTATCAATGATTGAATGATAATATCCAATATCCCATACTATTCCCGTTTGTTTGCAACTTCCATTAAAAATATAATACATCTTTATCTTCTTGTAAGTGTTAATATCCCTTTATAAGTTTTCTTAGGTGACCGAGGCTCCAATTGGAGAATTTTACGAATCTCACCCATCACCATTTAATATTTACAAGGATATTATTTGTTTTTCTTATTAAAGAGTGTCGTCATCTTATTACTCCCGATGCTTTCTACATATCTACCAAATATCACCGTTTTACATAAAATAGTTTCAGAAATATTTTGAGTTTGGTTTTTATTTATATATAGATATTTGGCTCTACCTATTTGAACAGTGAATCTTAATTCTGTCATTGCCCATTACATATGTATTAGATCTCATCCATCTACATTCAATACGACGAATTTAATTTTCAACTTTTATGGAGAGTGGAGAAGAGGGCCACCCACTTTTGCCGAAAATCTAATTTCTACTGATGCACTTTACATATACATATACAAATTCTCATCTATCTTCGCCAAAATGTTTTAGATAGATAGATATAACAAATTTATATTTTCCCACATTTTTCATCGTCAATAACAAAGAAAACTCTCTTAAGCAGACAATCACCGTCAACCAACTTGTGTCCAATACCCCTCTAATCCACCCATGTGAGATGGCCATAAGTAGAGTTTCCACGATTAATATTATTTTAATAACAACAATGCAAATTTAATAAGAGCAAATAAGCTAATAATATTTTTTGCCGTGTAAACACTTAAAGAAATTTTAATATCGTTTTAAATTAATTTCCGTAATCAACACTAAGACTTAAATACAATCTTGAACACTGCAAATTTAAACAAGGTAACCATGAGGCAATCAACTAAAAAAGTAGTTAAGAAAAGGTCAATTATATTAATAAGTACACCAATTTATAGTTATCTCCATATGCTTCTTTCAAAACTGTCTATGGAAAGTGGGAACTTCTTTGTATGAATTTGTCTTTAGTGGACGATATGCAGAGCTTTGGGTTTTTGCCAAGCTCAAAATAAAAAATTACACATATTCTAAAGTGACTTTTGTTTTATGTTTCTCGCATGCGAACCAAAAACAAAGCTTAAGAACCAAAGGAATAAAATTCTCTAGACTATCAGATTGCGCAGCAGTCAAGCGGAGGATCATTTAGCCTAATGAAAGATTCGCTTTTGGCCAAAAACTAAAACTTTTAAATTAATATATGTAATTAAAGCCGAATTCTATCTACTTGTTCGACACTCTGCAGCACACCACAAACACTTCATGGATCTGCGGATTTTTGTTTTTTTTTTTGTCAACTTTACCATACAGCAGACAATACCTTGTGAATTCATTTACGTCAATGACAACAAACAACTTTATCGATTAACTTTTTGATAAATTTCGTGAGTGCTCTGAGTGTATGATTGTGTGTGTGTGATAGGAGCTGCTGCATGGCTGCAGAACCACTCGAACCCCTGCAGTAGGTTCTATTTCTACTTGGACTGCTTCTGATATCAAAGGACTTTAAATCAAAATTCAATTACGCTTTTATTGATGCTCTTAAGAACGACCGAACGACCGACCGACCATCTGACTTTCCCACCGACCGACAGTCGAAGCACCAAACCATGGAGCATCGAACGAACGCACGAGCGAGGCATGGAGCGATGAAGCAATTGCGTAAACGTTCTGCGTCGATATTCTGTGCTTTGTTTTCCAACACATCCGACGTGTGTTCGTTGGCATGTTAGTCTGTGTGTGTGTGTGTGTGTGTGTATGTATGCGTGCGTGTGTATCCTTGATGTTTGCATGGGCCACCTGAGTAAATGTGCGTGTCGTGCGCTTGTTTCAAATATTGTGTTCTGAACTTTCACTTTGTGTGTGTTTTTGCGCTTTCAAGTGAGTGTCAAAGTCTGTTTCTGACATTTGCAGGCACTCACGTACACGTACACATGCACGAACACGTATGCTACACTCATGTGTCTTTGCATACACGTATCCTGTGTTGCTCTTCACAGCGACTTCGACAACTATGCCAACAAAAAAAATTCCAAAAATCTAAAATTATTGCGTAAATGGTTTTATTATTGATAAATATTGCCAGAAATTTTCACCAAATATTTTTTCCCAGCATTTTTTTTAATGCTGCCGTGTGAGCGTTAGGAGTACACTTTTACGTAAGGATTTGACTTTAAAAGAGTCGAACATGTTTTTATACTTTTTGTAGTCACTCCAAAAAAAACTATTACATATCTCCAACATACTCTATCGCCCTCTCTTTCCCACTGTTGCCGCAGTCGCTGATTGGGCCCTCGGCGTAATTTTCAATTACGTGTTCATATATTTACTTGGCTGCCTCTGATACCGCTGCTGATGCTGCCGCTGCTAATGTTGCCCGAGTTGATAGTATAAAATTAAAAATAGCCTGAGTCTGTGCAAATTTTCACATTAATTAAATTTCGCGTGCCTTTCGTTTCGGCTGCCTCGCCGTCGCCGCCGCCTTTGCGCGCACACATTGCAATGTCGCTCTTAGTCAGTCTATACTGCAACTGATGACATATTGAAGGAAAACGACAGATTTAGTATACATTCGCTCAGACTGGCTGACTGGCAGACTGTCAGAGGGGCAGCGGGCGGTCGATGCCGCAGACATTATATGCAAAGTACTCATCTCTTCTTGTAGGCACTTACAGAGTTTTTTCTTCTTTCTTGCTTACTTTTTCTATTTTAGCCCAAAACCAAACCAAAATGCAACAAAAACATAAACAAACGTAAAGTAGAGTCTAGCAACGAAGCAAAGACAGGCAAAGGCAGCAGCAACAACAACAATAACAAGCAACATTTAGCATTTGTACGTGCATTTATTTATAGTTCGTTATTTTTTTTCTTTTTTCATTTTTTTTTCTTGTTTTTTGATTTTGGGGAAACATGCAAAAATTTAAAAGAAAATAAAATTGTTGTAATTATTTTTGAATACACAAGGCAAAAACAAAGAGTGAAATAATTTTGTGTAAATACATAAAATGGCGCAAATAAAATAAATCTTCAATTAAGGCAAACATTGTGAAATGTTTATTTTTAATAAAGTATTTCTTACAAAAACCAACGAAATATTTGTGGTCGGACTCTTTCGTACCATAAGGAAAACGAGGCCCAACAATCAACCATTCTGAACTGACAATGATATCCAAATACATATGTGGCTAACAACTTAAAGCACACTGCCCTGTTTAATTTGGTAATCATATTATTCGCTATAAAAAATGTTGATTAGTTAATATTAAAATAAGTTTATTTCAAATATTATACATACAAATTATTTAATTACAATGTGCTTTATTGCAAATTTTCTTTAATTCAAAAACGGAAGAGAGATAGCAGGAAGCGAACAATCAGTTTTCAATATTAAACAGAGTTTTCTCTATTTATGAAATCTAATTTTAACACCCTCCAGATTTTATAAATATAAATCTACTTCATGTTTTATAAATCAATCAAACGATTCTAGACAGTGGTTTAGTTAACCAATCTGCTAGTAGAGAATTGCTTTCTAGGTATTGCTCATCAATTTCTCCTTCACCTTGAACGTCACACGAGTAGAAGTATTAAATGTCAGTGTGCTTGGTTCTTCTGGAAATTTGTGGATTTTTAAGTAAATTTATCGCGCGTTGATTGTCACATTTTATAGTAGTTGGTGAATTTTGTCTCACATCAGCAGCCAATTTACGCAAAGTCTTGACCATTTTCGTTGCCACTCACAGCGCGACAAACTCAGATTTCGTTGTAAAAGTGGCTGTAAACTCCAGCTGATTCGCCCACCATTGCTGTAAGCGATCGAACCTGTAATGCTACGTCGAGTGTCTAAACATCATTATTTGTTATTTTTCGAACCGATCTTAAAGGATATTCAATTATTTGTAGTACGTCTAATTTATTTCCGGACTCTCTTGATTCCTTTCCAATGAGCACCAGAGGGTTTTTCTAAAAACCTACTTAATACCCCCGCAATATATGCAATATCTGGTCAACTACATACCATCAAATACATCACGGAGCCAACTGTTTCTCTATATGGGCAGTTGGGGTTTAGTTCCAAGTTGTACATTGAAAAACGGATACAAACTTCCGCAGGTGACTACTGCATTACTGTTTTTTGGCAAAAACGTTTGAAAATCTTTTCCGCGTAGACTTGTTAGAATATCTTTAATTTTCCTTCTATTCTCATGATTTGTAAACCAACAAAAAGTTCTGCTTCCTTGTGTGTACGAGTTCACACAAGAGTTCATAATTTCCAATTTAGCATGCAATTTATTTAACAGAATCTGGATTGTTTTAATATCGCTGCCGCATACCAAGTCTTCATCAACATACAGTGCAATATAAATAATGCCGACATCAGAACAAAACATAAAAACGCAAGAATCAACTGTCGATTGCCGGAAACCAAAATTATTCAAAAAATTAACGATCTTCTTGTTTCGTTGCCGCGATTCTTGATTTAGTCCATACAAACCCTTTTCAAATGACAAACTCTTGCGGTTAATGTAAATTGAATGATTAGCCAAGGTACACTGCTGAGAAGAACAATTGAAAAAGGAGTCCAAAATCCTTTTATTTTATTTAAATTTAAAGTTAAGAACTTTTATCGTTTCATCTGTTTATTATCTTAAGTTTCCTTAACCGATAAAATTATCAAAATCAAATTTCTCTATATTATGACTAATCTAAATACAAACACAAATTTTAAAGCTTTAAATGGAATAAAAAGACTTTTTATTTTTAAAACGAACTTATTTTTCTTATTATGTGTGGACTACAACATTTCAATGCAATTTTCGATATTATTGTTAGCAAATATTTAAAACCGTGATCCCAACTGTGTTAATGACCCGATGTTAATAAGCATAGATGAAGAAATTATCTTCAAAATTATATATTTTTCATGAAAATCGGTGCAGTATTATCGATTCATATCCCCTACCAAAGGAAAGGTCGAACGTTTTAAAAATATGTTTAGGTTGAATTTGTGTCTTTTGCTTGACAAATAAATCTTTGCTAGTAGAAGCGTATAGCGCATAAAACTCAGTGTTTAGATTTATAAGCGAAGCAATATATGAAAGTACGTAAAAATTAAGAAAAATATCAACAAATAGCAACGAAAAAACAAAAGTAATCAGGCAATAATCCCAAAGGTTGAAGACATGCCCAGTTAGTTGTAGTAAGTTGAAGGAGCTGCGGACGATATTTACAAGTGGAGCTGACTGTGAGGGAGCCAATGCGGGATGATGCTTTTACCAAATTGTACTTAATTATATGAATCACTTTCTAAATTACAACTCAATTACCAAATGTAGAATACCGCCTCAGGGTGCTTTTCTTATATCAAATGCCGACAAATAAATTGCAGATATTCTCATAACCGCTTTATTTGGCCTTTTCCCCAATACTGGCGACCATCGCCTGCCTTTGTTTGCCAAGTAATGCCGCCTTGTTTTTCGTTTCAATACAGGCAGACCGTCATCATCTTGAAACAAACTTTTGCTTCATTTGCATACGATTTTGACTTTGTTGATACAATATTTAACAGATTCTAGCTAGGCGTCAATTGCAAAATCCTTTAATTTAATTAAAAACAGCAAGCATGAAAACAAAGTAGCAATGGTGAAATAAAAAGTGAATACTTTACAACAGCAACAACAACAACAACAACAGATAGAACCTAATGTGCACTGTCTCATGCTTTCTCGCACACAAAATTTATGCACGCCCATAAGGAATTTCCATTTTTTGACTTTATCGAGTTTTGTGGTCTACCGATTTTGCAGTTGTCTCAAAACGATGATTTCCGGATAACTTCACATTAATTATTTTCACGTTGAGCTCTGAATATTTATGCAAAATTTATAATGAAAGCAAGCTAAGTGCTAGGATTCGAAGAGCTTTGCTTTGCTTCCAAAGGTTTGTCTTGCTTGGGTTCGGTTCGGGCGAATTCAGTTGGGTTAAATTTGTTTCGGTTCGCTGTCGGATAACTGTTAATTGGTTGATTTCTCTGCTGATGCTATTGTTTTTGTTGTTGTTGCTCTGACTGCGGCTTCCGTTTGTTGCCATGGCAAATCAAAGTTGAAAATCTGCAGAAATTGGCTGCTGACAATTTACCACGAAAAGCAACTTGAGTCAACCAAAGACTGCGCGCACGTGGCATACATACATATGTATATAATATTTTATAATATTCTGAACGCAATTCAAAGAAGTTGCGTCTCCGACGGTGGCTATTTCAACGTCGTCTGCTGTCGTTCGCCGTTTTCCCATTGCCATTGCAACAATAATAAATCGCGCACTTGACTGACAGTGCCAAAAATATGTAAGATGCGTTTGCATGCATTATTTTTGCGCTTAAGTGGTTCCAATGCGCAAACGGAAACAGTAAAACCAGCCAAGGCCTTAAAAATGCAAGAAAAAACGCATAGTGATGAAGTAATAGGCGGGGAAGCGGAAATGCAGCAAATGCAATTCCCGCAATGCATTTCAACTGGCAAATTGACATAAGCTTGAAGCAAAGCAAAACTAAATAAAAAACAGAAATGACTAATAAAAAAATGCATTCCACAATCAAGAGCACACAAGAAGGCGTGACGTATTATCCTTTTTTTGCCTATTTCTGGATTTGTTGCTTCTCCTTTTGGAGTTTTTAGTTCTGCTGTCATTCATGCAGCCGTACAGTGGAAAAACATTTAACGACATGCTTGTTGCTTCCAATTTGAAAGAGATTTAACGCAATCAGCCAGACCGAAATGGCAAGAATGCTGCCTTTTAACTATTTATTCAGCCCTTCAAGAAACCAAAATGGCGCATAGACATAGTAGTCAGCAATAGCGCAAAATCGAAGATGAAAGTGCTTTAAAATAGCAAGGACAGAAAGATTTTGGACGAGTATATGTGACGTAGAGTAGAGTGGAGAGGAGAAGAGTAGAATAGAGTGGAGTGTAGCAAAGTCTAGCTGAACTCAAGCGGCGCACAGTCGAAAGGAAGCTGTTTGCAAAATTGGCCAATTTACTTTTTTTCATATGATTGAAGTTCAATTTATAGCTCAGTCAAAGCTCAGTCAAAAGGGGAAGCACACTTTTCAAAAGAGTTGTGTATACGCGCGCGTCTATGGAAATTTAATTGACAATACTTCAGAGAAAAAACTGCATTTCGCATTGGCTTATATCCATAGGGAATTACACAGAATTCGTTAAGTTAAAAAGTATTTCAGTATATAATGTTCATTTCCTTTTCTTTTTCTTTTTATCTCTTTTTGTTAGAAGCTAATTCTTTAGTCAATTGAAGGAATTTTTGATAAAAGAATTTATTTATTGAACTTTGCTGCAGTAGCTTAACCAAACATCCTTCATTTAGCAAAAAAGGACTAAGAATACATAGAAAAGTTGTTGCCATCTTCCGTCGGTTGCGACCATTTGATGCGACTTTCTTTCAACTACCCACACTGTGACTATGAATAGAATAGGCATCCTATTCATTGTTGTCTTCAAGTTAAAAAATCAATTAATTGATGGTAACTTTCCAAGCCACATATGCTTGAAATTTTAGATATAATAAAATAGCTTGAACTTTTTTAGCTGGCAAAGCCCTTGGTAGGATTTTGTACCTCCGTGCCAGTATTAACTGGAAGCATGATTCCTTTAGGTAAGATAAACTGCTAAGTTCCAACCCGCCTTCTAATCCATTCAGATGGATTTTGATAAATGAGGTGCTGACTCGCAGACCCCATCGAATCTTCACTTAATAAAATGGGCCAAACTTTATGTACTCGCGGTTCAGTTTATGTATCTGCACATTACCCATAGATCTTTTATAAATAGACAATAATAGTTCCCCATCAAAACTCTAACGCTCAAACTCAATTTAATCAAATCCTGCCTATGAGTGATTTTTTCATAATGCCAATTTTAAAACTAAACATCATATACTCGTAGAAACAGCAGTTGTCCCAAATATACGTAAACCTTCTTGCTCCTTCTTTTTACTTTTATTTTATGAAAGAACGCATAAATTATTAATAATAGTTTTAAAGCACACCAACACATGAACTTGTGCTTATAAATTAAGAATCTCTGATGACATTTACAAAGTCTACCACACCCATCACAACATCAAACATTCACTAATTTTTGACATACAATATTCAATTTCCGACTGTCTAATGGGATTTTTTTTTATTTTTATTTTTTTTATTAGTTGGTTTATCTGGCACAAGTTCCTCACACCACCGGTAACTTTCGTAATTTCCTATCTAGTTTTTTTACCATCTCATTTCTATACTTGACTTCCTTTAGTATGTTTTTCTTTATTTCTTTTCATGTCGTTTTCTCTACTGTGGCGTTTTTTCAGTCGTTTTAAGCAAAGCACACTACTTAAGTGCTCATACATTTTCGCAACGCTTTAAGTAGACACTCACGCGGTCGTGCTTTAATAAACGCGCCCAAAGATGGCGTAAAAATGCATTTAACTAACCAACTTTAAAATGTAGGAACTCATTTGGGAAATTTGAAGCACATACCATATACACCTAGCAATGCACTAGGATAAGGTTTTGCCTCATGAGTGGCAGCAGCTGCGGAAGGCAAGCCGTACGCAAGCACGTAAAGGACGCAAAGGATGCGCACAAAGTATGAAATATAAATAAAAAAGCAGAAATTTTCCATTAAACGAGCGAACGGGTGGGGATGGGAGAAGTTAGTGTGTGTGTGAATATCTACAGATATGCATGTGTGTATACTGCTAACAAATTCTGCGATTTCTTTTTTTTTCTGTTTTTTTTTTTTTTTTTATTTTGAATATGAGGCGTAGGGGCTTGGGCATTCAGCTGCAACTGAAAGTGCATCAGCTGCAGCAGCAGTCGAAGCGCGTACAGTCAAGAGAAGTGTGTAACGCAGTTGCTAGTCATAGTCAGTCCGTTTAAACAACAACGAGACACGCAGCAACAAAACACAGGTCACACACACACGAGAGAGAGATGTAAACGTTATCGCCGTCATCGTCATCGTCTAGCTTCAAATTGAAGCATTCGCATGGCTGGCTGAGCATGCGATACAATAATGTTAAGCTAGGTTAAGGGTCGACTTCGGCGACTGCGATGGTTTCGCCGGCTTCCGCGGCTTCGGTGTATGATGAACGGTTAACATGAGAACGACAGACGACAACTCAGTGGAGAGTTGATTAATAATGTAAGGTAGACGACAACTAGGATGTCAAGCTGTTGATGACGGCAACTCCAGTCGACAGCGGCTGACTGAATCGAGTGAAATAAACATGTCCTGGCCTCGGCTGGGCTCGGCTCGGCTCGAATCGTTAATGTTATGCATTGCCGAGGAGCGTGTGTGCAATTGCGAAAACCACGCACGCTTGCCAGGGGCTGAGGAGTCAAATTATTTTGCTATTTGTCACAACATTTTCCGTTGACTGCACCAGTCAAAACTAGCCCGGCAACACAACACGGAGACACACACCTAACACAGCTCAAATGGGCACCTAACACGGCTGTTAGTGCGACAGCGACAACGACAGCGCATGAGAATGAGAATGCGTGAGCCTGTATGTGTGTGTGTGTGTTTGAGCGGGTGGCCGAGCACAAAAAGCATTACATATGAAAAATTTCTTGCGAAAAATTGTGGAAAATTCAGCAGACTACAAAAGTGAAATACAAGCACACGACGCAGACAAGCATGTAGCGGAAGGAAGCAAGCGAGCAATGAAGGCGAGAAGGTGGACGGACAGGCAGTGAGGCAAGCGGCGAGGCAAGCGGTGAGGTAGTCGGGGATGCCGCCACTTAGAGCCGTTTACAAGTGTGGCAAGTAGCTCAAGATGTGTGGCATGGACTGACGAACGTCAGCCGATGCGGCGGAGAGTCTCGCTAAGCATATGAAGCGGCGCAAAGAAGCGACTTTTCGACTGAAATATAAAATGCAGCAGCTGTCGCACGGTCGCAGTTAAATAGGCACAAGGATGCGTAGGCGTACATGTGTGTATGTTTGTGTGTGCGTGTGGGTGTACGCGTCTTCTCCGACCACAATGGCAACGATAACGACAGCGACAACAACGACGACGTCAGCGTCGGCCCAGCCAGCAAGGATAATTGTTTGTATTTTACGCTTTCATGAAAGCTAAGCAAATCTTTTGTTACAAAAATCTTCTTTCTTTTTCAGCTCAGTGCAGTTGCTTTGCCGTTGCCGTTACCGTTACCGTTGTTGTTGTTATTGTTGTTGTTGTCGTCGTTGCCATTGCCATTGTTGTTGCTGTTGCTGTTGCCTTTGTCGTTGTCGTTGTCGTTGCTGCTTTTGTTATGCTTTGAATGCATTTTCTAAACATGGCGCGCAAGGAAGTCCTACGACGAGTCGGCGGTCGAGCCCATGACAGTTTCATCGTCCAAATCGTCAACGTCGTCATCGTCGTCGTTGTCGCTCTCGTTGTTGTACCTCAACCTACACATGACACAACTGTCGAGGCATCATCATCATCATCATCATCATCATCATCATTCAGACAAGTAGAAAAGCACTTGTTTTGGGCTTTAACAGCTGCACCGACCGACCTACCGAGCGACCAACTGACTGACTGACTGGCGTGCAGCAAGGCATTCCCACCCTTTGCATTGCTTCTTCCTTGCCATCATCCTATGCCCTTATGCCATTCGTCAGACCTATTCAAGTCTGCTGCATTTGCTGTATATGTAAATATTCATATTCATATTTTATTTTTCTGTTTGTGTTTTCTTCTTTTTTTTGTTTCAAATTTGGCTCTTCTTATACACGGCGCAGTTGTAGTTTTTATTTACCTAGAAAAATATGCTTTTCTCTCATATTTTTTTAAAGTTTTTTACTGTTTTATTTTTATTATTATTTCATTTTATTTTTTTTATTTTTTTTTTTTTGTTTCGTTACATGCACACACAAATATTTATATAAAACTTATGCTCGAGGCCTTTCATTACTGAGTACAAATGTATATATAAATTCCTTTATTCTGATTTCTGTTTTTTTGTTTTTTTTTTTTCTTTTCGAAATTTTTTTATATACATATATCTGCTAGAAAATTATTTGCACGCTTTCGGACACTTCCACTTTTATAGTTAATTTACTTGTACCATTCAAATTTATTCACGCGATTTTAGTTGATTCTCTTTTTGTTTTTGTCTTTTTTGATTCTATTTTTCCTTTGCTTTAACCTTTTTGTTTCGACTTTTAATTAATATAACTAAGTTTGTCAAGCATAGGCAAACTGTAATATATGCTGAAGTAGGAATTTAAGAATTCTTATAGAAAAAAATTAATGTGCAAGACTATTGCGTCAGGGATCTCTCTTTACCCAATTGTTCAAACTTATTTTGTAATTTGAATTAGTTCAAACTTAATCAATAAATAAATATAAAATAAATCAAGCAATCATAAATATTGTCTATATGAAGTAAAGGTAACCAAACACTTCTATGCCTCGCAGCCTCGTTCAGGAACTTTCTTCCTTTCTCCAAATGGCATCAATGAGCGTAAGCCTACACGCCTAGCTTGTGTAAGCTGGCGCTTACTGGATTAAAGTTACTGAAGTGCACCTGAACCGCTTAACCGCATATCTAATTCGTCGTATTATATGTTAATATTTTAAATATGATCACTTTCATGTTATCTACCTTGAAATCAATGTATAAAACTTAGGTAAGAAGCATTTAATCAAGAAATATGTTTATTAAAAAAGCGCCGAGAAGCTTACTTCCTACCAAACTTTAGAAAAAAATGACACAGATTTAACAAAGCTCATGGCATTGGATGATTTGAACAACTTCATGCTAGAAGACAGACTGGAAAAAAAGACTACAGCGTATTTGTTGGGAGGAAACCATAATACAGACTGAAAAACCTAAGAATAGACTATGTAAGATGTGACATAGAAATCCTACGAACTACAGCCAAGAAAAAATAATCTGCCAAGAAGGCCAACCTAACCAGGATTTGAGCCCTACAAAAAAACAAGAGAATAGATTTTGATGTATTTTTATAGAATTTAATTTTAGCTAAATATTTGCAGAAAATACTATGGAGAATGCCATAAAATAATAATAAATAAAAAGGCAGAGACTATAATCGAGCATCCCCGACTATAGAATAGCTTGTACCCAATCCAAAATTCCATATATATATTTTTCTTTTTGATTTTGCTTTAGTATTTTGTATTAATAATGTAATAATATCTCAAGAAACAAAGAAATTGTTCTTAGTAAATTTTTTGGCCGATTATTCCAATGGTAGCTTTATGTTGCATTAAACCTATATTTATTATTTTCAGGCATATGATTAGACAATACCTACAACAATAAGATCCGTTGTAGGCTGAATATCGAAAAAATAAACTCATTATGCCTATCAATTAGAAGAGTCTTCGTGCCAAATTTTTGGTTGTAGCTGTAACCGTTTCCGAGATCCGTTTGTTGTTTGGTCAGACGAATTGGCAGACAGAGATGGCTTGCGGTTAGCGGTTTGACTCGCCTTTCGATGCTGATCAAGATGCTACCACGCCTTTTTCAACATGTTACATACATTCATACAACTCTAATATACTCTTTACTATTTTTTGGTACAGGGTATAAAAATATCAAAAGATATAAGGCTCATAAGTGATGAGATCCCTCTATCCTTCCCTCGTCCTTCTTTTTCTTATTGTTGAATCCGTATGACAATTTTAAAGTCAAATGTTTAATATCAAATCGTAGGAAACGACAAGTGTACACTGAAACCTGTGTTATTGTTTGATTTTAGCTACACCCTATATCCCAAACCCTTAAGATCATCTTGCAACCCCTTATACCTGACAGTTCTGAATTTCGTATTTTTAGCAATACGAGTAATCAGTAAATACTTTCACGATCTTTTACCTGGCAGTAATGTTAAAGACTTTCACTTGTGATATTGTTTGTTGTATGTCTAGATTACCATAAATATTTCGAAATATGATTATCTGTTCTTTGATTTTGAATTTTTAAAATTGAAATATTTAAAAATTCAAATAAAAAGTTAAAATAAAGCATAATGCAATCTGTAAATTGTAAGCAACATACCTGAATCATCAAAATAATTTGACTTGACGCATTCAAATGTTTCGTTTTGAAAAACCCGTGTTTATGTTTTTACTCATTTGCTTATTTAGTTCAATTGTTTTTAGTCAATTTCAGCGAACACCAAATACCGTTCATTAGAACAACTTTCACAAATGTGTATTTCTTACAGCTGAAGCGAGTGCCGCACAATAATTATGGCAAACAATGCACGCGAAAATTAAACGCACACAATTGAACAGTATGTTTGTGTGCGACAGTTTGAGAGAATCTGGAGTGTGGTGCGTGGAACGTGGATTCTTGCGCGTAAAATGCAACAAGAGAAGTTCAGGGCGGAGCGCAGTCGAATTAAGCACAATTAGCACGCAATGGGCGAACTAACCAACGACGAAATCGTTTCAAATTATGAGTTCGTGGCGCAATTCGTTAAGCGGTTTGATTAGTTGACAAATAGAATCGATGATTGATTGAGTGAGTGATTGCTTGGCTGACTGATTAACTGACCGACAGGCTGACGCACTGACGGACTGACGGACTGTTTAGCCTAATGTGCAGTTGTTGCAACAATTATTGTTGTCTATTTGACTTAACTTGACGCAGTTGGTTGGATTTTGGTTTGGTCAATGTTTGCCCTTGCGGATGGCTGGTAGGTTTGTTGGCTTGCTTGGTTGCTTGATTTGTGGGTTGGTTGGTTGACTGGGCTTGGTGTGGTGTAGTCAAGTGCGATATGGTTTGGTTCGGCCAATAGTTGGACTGGCCAAAATTCGCTTAGTGTCTGATTATTTATTTATGAAGATTTAAACAATTGACAATGTTGTTGTTTTTGTTGTTATTGCAACTTATGCTCGTGGATTTGTGGTTTGCGGTAACGGTTTGAATTTGATTTGTATTCGGTTTTGGTTTTTAAGTGACTTTTGCGATGCGCACAGGACAACTTGACTGAGCGAAATTGCACAAATAACTGCCAGTCTCTGACCGAGTGAGTGAGTGAACGATTGTCTAAGGGCATTGTTGTTGTTGTTGTACCATTTTGCAATGCACTCAATTCGGGGACAACGATAACGACGACGTCAAAGCCAAAAGCAACAGCAACGACGGCGCCAAAACACGCACCCAGCATACAGAAAACGCAACACAAACAAAACTTGGCTGCTACTTATTTTCGGTGAACGGATTTTTGAGTAAATTTTCGTGATTCTTGCATTTCTTGCCTCTTCTTCTGCTTTGATATTATTTTCAGTTCTATTTCGTTATGTTCTGTTCTGTTCTGTTACTCGCTTTCCTGCACTTTCTGCATTAATCGTGTGTACAAGCTTTGACGTCGATGTCGGCGTTGGCGTTGCCGTTGGCAGTCGCATCGACGTCGACATCGATGCCTTTCGTTCATCGACAAAGGGCATGACAAAGTGTACGAGGGGGTCTAGGGGCACGATATGTTTTGTGTAAAATGCACTCGAATGCATTTTAATTGATTTTTTTATGCACATTTTGCTTTACATCGCTTTTCTGTATATACTAAAGCGAGACAACAATACCAACAACAGCAACATTCATAAATGGCGAATATGCGTCCGTATATTCGTAACACGCGGCGTATGCGTAACATTTGCACTTTGAATTTCGTTTGAGTGCTTTTTGCGCACACCTTTTGTTATGAGTGCAATACACCATTTGAGTGCGAAACTTTGTGAGTATATTCGCATTTACTACTTACAATACATATTCACACTGAAACGGCCAATCGTTCTAGGTCAGTTTTTGTTGCGTTAACTTGGTTTTTGTTGTTTCTAACGATTTTAGTCTTAAATATTGTTGTTGCTGTTATTGTCAAATTATTTCGTTCAAAAAACCTCAACAACAAATTTAAAAAAAGTACATTAAATAGCAACAAAGCATTGCTTTATGGTACTCCAACTAAATTTTAATTAATTGGAAATAATCAAGCAATAGTATAAATAATAAAAATAGAAAATCAAAATTTGCGCACAGTTTGGAATTTTCGTAAAATAAAACCAATTTAAAATCAAGCTTTGTACACTTCTAAGTTCCCGTAAAAGGCATTAGTAAACTTGACTCTTACTGTGGAAATCATTTGCCCAACTATCCAAGATCGCAAAACACAGGGTGCTTCTTAACCTAGGTAACAATACTCCCAGGGATGAAATTTTCCAGACCAAGGGGAAAGCAACTAATTTTCACGTGGGGGCAGAACAGGGAAGAACGGAGACATAATCTAGCTATCTATCTATCTCTCTCTCTCTCTCGAAGAGAGTGCGTGTTGCAGCGGGCAAAAGTGAAAAGCGGGCGCGAGTGAAAATACCTCACTGAATTGAGTAAAAGAAGACACGTGCACTCCAAATGCGCGATAAATTTGGCTTTTGAGTTGAGTCGTGGCGAATAAAAATCACACATGCGCAGTAAAAACACTCACAAAAACTGAGTGAATTTGTCTACAACAGTACCAAGTCAAAACAAATACCCAGTGGGAAGGAGAAGCAGTAGTTTTACATTGCTCAAACGCTGTCTGTATTGCCTGGGTTGCCAGCATATCAAACCCAAATGCTTCGTCATTGACACTCATAACACCATAACGTAACTGATGGTCATTATAACTTGAATAAGTTTCGGCTTTCGAAAAGCTGTGCCATTTCATTATTGTTTACATATTCTTGTTGCACTCTTTTGTGCAAAAGTAAGCAGTAGTAGGTTTTGGAATAGAATTTACAAAGCATCATGTGATAATTAAGAAACCGTCACTTTTCCAGAACGTTGTGTAAATTTCGATTATGCTACCACGACGTGATGCCACTGCAGCTCTGGAAGTAATGTGATGTTCACAAATACGTTTAATCTTATGTTGACGGAGTGTATAATACAAATATATATGTGATATATCTTAGTATTAATTTTAGAATCAATCAGACAATGTCAGCTTACGAAATGGCACGGTGTATATACCCCACGGAACTCACAGGCCAAACAAAACATTTGTCGTTACCATTCAAGCTGTCGTACACAACACATTCGACAATTAAAAATTTATGAATGAAATTTCTGCTATAGCAAGAACATGATATACATACAAACTTATTTACATACACCTCCACACGAACATAAAAATACATATGTAATAGCTGCGTACATACATATGTTCACGTCCAGCTGTGTACAAATGAACTTACAATTATACTGAGGACTGAGAATTACTTCAAGATAAAAAGTTCAACGTGAACACGACCTGAAACTTAAGCAATTGTTTACGTATCAGGAATAACGAAACCAAGACGAAGACGGGAACCCTCAAAAAGCGGCAATTGCAACGAAAACGACAATTCATCAATCTGAAAAAAAGGTAACTAATAAAACAAATGTCGCAGTAAACAAGGAACGAAATGTTTTTATTTAAATCTTGTTACTTTAGCTTAGCTCACCTCAGCTCACCTGCCAAAGTCGCCGATTCGTGCATTGCACTAGGTGCTCATACATAATTTGCCGCATGGCCAACTCTTCACCATGAACTGTAATGGTGGAGTCAAACTGATTTTTCAGATAAAACTCTTCATGAAATTACTCGCATTATACCCATATTCTGATCTCTTTTGAAGGTCTCTACAAACATTGGCGTGACGTTTATCAATGAATCTAACTACGCTCGTATTGTTGCTGCTATTGCTGTTATTTTTGCTGGTATATTACGCAGTGCAGAGTAGCCATTGAATAAAAACAAACAATTATTTAGTTTAGAACAATTTTAAATGTTAATGGCATAAAATTTTTATAAATTTTTTTATAATTTTTTTACAATTAGATGTAGAAACAAATAAGCTTATTCAATTTAAAAATTAAATAATTTGAACTTAACTTTGACTTAACTGTTTAAAAAAATTTTACTGTTACTTATCTACATATATACATTGTAGAAGTGCAGAGTCGAATATGCAGATATGCGATCCTTGGATCTAACAGTACCACTACGGAGTTTTGTATTTTTTTTAGTTATTTCCTTTTAAGACGCTCCAAGTCAAAAAAAAAAATAACAGAAATCAAAGGATAGATGTTTCAGAGACGAAGTGGAGAGATACACAAAACAATGCATATTGTCTTGTGCGTGGTCGTCTGCAACGTATAGAATGATTGCGTACGCATGAGCAAGAGAAAGATGAAAAATGCTATACTGATTGTACTGATTCGTGAGGGAATATAAAAATTACTCATCTAAACAAACAAACGATAGAGTATATTTCGCTCAGACAACATTTCATGTGGCATACGTATACACACATATTGCTGTATAATACTCATAGATCGGTGCCTTGCTTAGCTGCTGCTAATAAGGGTGGAATCATTAAAATACTCCGAGACACATTTAATATGAATGTTGTTGATCTTGTGCACATTGTGTGACCACTAATATGTTTATTAGTAATGATTTCTATAATTATTATTGCCGATGTTGTACTACTATGCACCGGTGACAATGGAGTGCAATAGTGAATTGCTTTGTTTCTTTCCTACTTCATATACATTGTATATAGTAACTAAATCTTCGTTCCTAACATTTTGAGCAGCAGTTTCACTTCAATAGTGTGCTTATATGGGTAAGGCACATTACTTTTTTGTTTTCTTTTAATTTTATTTTATTACAAATAAGAAATTAACTTACAAATAAAACAATTACATAAATATATACAGTACTTTTCGCTTTTAACGTACCCGTTTATAACGAACTTTCAGTTATAACTGAGTATTTTCAAAAGTACGAGCTTTATTTCTAATAAACCATAAAAATTTTTTCGCTTATAACGAACCCGTTTAAAGCGAACTTTCGGTTATAACGAACCATTTTACATGAAAAACTTAATCAATTTCGGTTATAACGAACCAAAAAGTCTCACTATGAACAAAAAAATTATATTTTTCAAATGTTTTATTTTTTGTATTTTCTCGATATCGGAAATTTCTCTAAGTTTAATGTTTATGTGTAGACGATGTGCAGACTGCAGCTACAAATTCTAAAGTTAGAAGATGGACGGATAACAAAGAAAAGGTTTATTTTGAAAAGAGAAACATGAAACAACAAAACGCTTAAAGCATGGTGTTAAACAAAATAAATTATGCTGTTATTTTATATCGCTTAGTACCAATATTAGCTTCATTCATGTACACTTACACTTGAGCCAACTGATCAAGAAATTGTTGACTTTCTGAGTACCATTTCTTAGCATAATTGCTTTCGTTTTCAGAAACAGAATGATTTTTTTTTTAATAAATAAACAATTGATTAAATACATGCATGAGCTTATACAGAAATTGTTTTTTCGCGTCTTCGTTTATAGCGAACTTCGGTTATAACGAACCATGTTGCCCGGTCCCTTGAAGTTCGTTATAAGCGAAAAGTTCTTTACTGAACTTAGTTGACTTAACACTATAGGTTTTTTTTTTTGCTCGTAACAATAATAATAAAGCAGGTCCATTTTCGCGATTGACAAAAAGGTAATCGTCCCAGTCTATATACGATTAATGTAGGCTAGCAGGCCTTGAACAAAAACAGATCTGATCCTCGATGATCACTAAGTTTACTTTCGTATGCCATGTGACTTACGCACAACTTATTTAACTGAAATTCTGTCCACTACTATCCAAAACAATGACGAAACATTATTTCGTTCTTGAAAATAAAATTTATCTGAGCAGCAATTCCAAAAGGTCAATTTCACTGATTTTTAGTCGATAAGTATAAATGCTATGACATCAGGAATGTGTCGCATTACTAATACGCAACAGTGAAGTCTGGCGATGGATGAGTGCACAAACTGCGAACAAAAATTCTAATTATAACCGATCAACTGATAGGTAACTATTTCAAGTCATTAAGTAGGTAAAGTATAAACATATAAACAGTCGAAACAGAACATAAGTTCTACGCTATAAATACCCGAAGTGATAAATATTTGCTTAGTAAACTTGTGACTTCATAGAGAAAAAAATAGGAAAAATGTCTGCCACTTCACGGAATCCGTACGTGGTTTGTTTGTGCCTCGCATTGCTTTACCAAGCGGCACAAGCGCAATATGGATTTGGGGGCTTTCCATATGGGACGGGTTACGGCGGAATTGGAAACTTTGGCCGTCTATTCGGCAACTTTCTGTTTGGCTCTCCCAACAATGGCTATTACCCCAGCTATCCTAATTACTATCCTTATTATCCGAGCAGTGCATCTCCGTGCTTTAGTCTTTTCGGATGCGCTAACTATCCGAACTATGGCAACTATCCCTACAATTATGGCAATGGCGGCTTGAGTGAGTATCCAAGTTGAGTATGATGAGCCAACAATAATAAAGTGTTCTGGACGTGTTTTGTGATCTAGATACAGCTTTTGCGAGCAGCAGCGGTGGCTCTGGCAGCGCATCTGCAAGTGCTGGAAACGGCTTCTTTGGCTGAATGCGATGATAACCGTGAATTTAAATATAAATTTGTGGTATCACATAAGCAGAATTTTTAGTTTAGTAATTAAATATTAAAAAAAATAATTCGAAAATCGTGCTTTTCATTGCACTGGACACCATATCCACAATGAAATGGAGTTTGGCAATTAACCAAAAAATTCTAAAATGGCAAAAAAAATCTGGAGCACGGGAATGGTAATTTTGTTTCATTATATCTTACTATATACCGTAAACTTCAACGACTGATGCCGCTTAGAAATTTTGTTTACTATATATAAAACAAAAAAAATATTCATTCAACATGTAAAGTTGACCTTTGCTTCTACTTCCAAGAAAAAAATTGTACGTAATTACAGTCGAAACTCGATCATGCAACTACTTGCTGATCCGAAAATCCAGTAATCCGATATAATCTGTAATTCGAATTAATTGCAATTCTTTAATCCGAATTGCATGTTTTCCTTAAGTTTTCCATGAATTTATATCGTTTTAACGGAAACATTTCGACAATTATTCAGAGTTTTGAGCATTTCTGCACGAGAATATATTCTCCATTAATTCTCATTGATCTTTTTGGTTTTCTATGCATCACTGGCAAAGTACTCAAATAACAATAAAATATGCACTAAAAAAAACATGCACTATTTTCCCCACTTCTTCTTCCATAAATTTTTTGTTCGGTATTCCTCTTTTAAATAATTATTTTAATTTAATATTTTCCATTTTTTTTTTCGGCACTTTTGCGTACAGCTGTTAGCATGCAAATTTATAGTCATGGTAGATAGTCTAGCAACTTTGCGAAAGTCGGGCATGAGCATCTCTGTGTTTTTTATTAGTATCGAGTAAAAAAATGCTTGAACAATTTGCTCATGCA